>JAINUT010000899.1:0-205252 GCA_020205555.1 Panax stipuleanatus | reverse complement strand
TATTGGTACTCCTAGTAATATTACTGAACGTATTCATGATCAACTTAGTAATCTTACTTGTCCTACTTTAAGTGATTTTAGATGGTATAAAGATGTTTTTATTTCACGTGTCATGCTTCGTAATGATAGTAATAAACCTTTTTGGAAGGAAAAATTTGTTAATGGTCTTCCGTCTTTATTTGCTCATAAAGTCCGTGAAGAACTTAGTAAAACATTGGGCTATATTGATTATGATAACCTCACTTACGGTGACATTGTTAGTTATATTCAAAAAATTGGCCTAAAATGTGTATTGATTTTAAAATTGCTAAACAAGCTGCAAAAGATAAAAAGAAAGCTAAATATGAACTTGGTACTTTTTGTGAACAATATGGTCTGCCTCCTATTGCCCCTTCCCGTAGAAAGCATAGGAAAAAGCAATTGGAAATTCACAAAAAACGTAAGCACCATAAAAAACGCTCTAGTCAAACTAATAAAGAAAGTTATTATGAAAAACCCAAGTCTAAAGGAAAAACTAGAAATAAAAAATCAACTTCTAAATCCACTGATAAGAGTAAAATTACTTGCTATAACTGTGGTAAAAAGGGTCATTATAAGAATGAATGTAAGTTAAAACAAAATTAAACCAGTTAAATATTTCTGTGGAAGATTCTGAAAAGATTTTTGATTTACTTAGAACTCAGTCTGATGATGATAATGATATTTCTGATGTTCCTTATTCTTCTGATAATAATCAAAATAGTCAAACTCCTAGTGAAGATAATGAAGTTACTCTTTGCACTGATAATTGTAGATCTGATTGTTGCAAAACTATTAATGTTCTTACTAAAGAAGATCAAGAAAGTTCTTTGTTAATTGAATTAATTAGTAAACTTACTGATGATGATTTGAAACTTCAGTATATGAAACAATTAAAGGAATTGTTTTCTAAAAATGTTACGGGAAAAGGTAAAGTCATAAAAGCTAAAGAAAAACCGCTTATAAGCCTTAATAAAACTCTTGAGAGATTTAAAGTTGCTGAGAGAGAGATTACTCTCCCAGAACTAAATCAAGAGGTCAACAAGCTTAAGAAAGAGATTTCTAGTCTCAAGACTGAGATCTCCAATTTAAAAAGTGATATGACTGCGTTAGTTAACAAAGACTCTGAACTTCATATTTCTGATTCTTCAGAAAATGAAGACATGCCTGAAACTTCAGGAGTCAAGGATGAAGAGTCTCCTTTGTTGATTCAAGGTAATTCGTTAAAAAGAATAAAAGATATTACCATTCAAAAATGGTATATTTTGATTCGGTTAATGGTTGATGGTACTTTTGCCATTCAACTTCCTGCTCTTGTTGATACCGGTGCAGATCTTAACTGCATCCAAGAGGGATTAATCCCTACCAAATTTTATGTTAAAACCAGTGAACGATTAAACTCTGCTAATGGAAGCAGCATGGAAATTAAATATAAGCTCCCTAAGGTTCATATTTGTCAAAATGATATATGTTTTAAAACTTCTTTTGTGTTAATTCGTAATTTAACTGATAAAATTATTCTGGGATTACCATTTATTTATTTGTTATACCCTTTCACCACCAGTAATAATGGGTTATCTACTGAGCACCTTGGGCACAAAGTTATTTTTGAGTTTTTATCTCAGCCCAAAGAAAGAGATTTAAGATTTATTCAAGATGAGTCTATTTCTAAGTCTCTTAACTTGTTAAAATGTAAAACTTCTCATTTAAAGTTTTTAAAAACATGAAATTAAGTATAAACAGGTTGAGATCTTCTTTTAAGTGAAAAAATACAAGATAAAATTGAAGAACTTCGTCTATTCATGGTTTAAAAATTTGTGGTGCTGATTCTCCTAATGCTTTTGGCATCGTAGGAAAACAGGTAGTTAAACTTCCTTACGCTAAGAATTTAAAGAGCATCTTATTCCTACTAAAGCTAGACCTATTCAAATGATGTCACCAACAAATGGAGCTTTGTAAACAAGAATTAACGATTTACTTGCCAAAGGCTTAATAAAACATAGTAAATCTCCTTGGTCTTGCCCTGCCTTTTATGTTAATAATGAAGCAGAGAAAGAGAGAGTTGTCCCCTCGTCTGGTCATCAATTATAAGCCTCTTAATAAGGTCTTAGAATGGATTAGGTATCCCCTTCCTAATAAGGAAGACCTTCTTAGTCGTCTTAGTAATGCTACCATTTTTAGTAATTCGACCTTAAGTCTGGTTTCTGGCAAGTCAGTATCCATCCTAGTGATAGGTACAAAACCGCCTTCACCACCCCTTTTTGGTCATTATGAATGGGTTGTTCAAGCATTGGCTTGAAAAACGCTCCTAGTGAATTTCAAAATATTCTCAATGAAATTTTAAATCCCTTTAGTCATTTCATCATTGTCTATATTGATGATATCCTTGTTTTTTCTAAATCTATTGACGAACATTTCAAACACTTGAATTCGTTCTTCAAAGCTATCAAAGTCAATGGTTTGGTTCTGTCACCAACCAAATGTTCCCTTTTCCAGGTTAAAGTTAAATTTCTTGGTCATGATATTCATCGGGGTTTGGTTCGTCCTATTCAAAGAGTTATTCAATTCGCTGATAGATTTCCTGATAAAATCCTTGATAGAACTCAACTTCAAAGATTCTTAGGATCTCTTAATTATGTTGGCAAATTTTATAAAATTTACGAAAAATCTGTAAACCTTTGTTTCTTCGTTTACAGAAGAATCCTCCTCCCTGGACTGATGAGCATTCTGCCATCGTTCAGCAAGTTAAAAAATATGTTAAGGTTCTTCCTTGCCTTGGCATTTCTAATGAATTAGCTTTCAAATTGTTGAAACTGAACGCCTCCGAAATTGGTTTCGGCGGTATTCTGAAGCAGAAGTTGACTCCTGCTTCTTCTGAACAAATTGTTCGGTTCCACTCTGGCGCGTGGAATCAAGCACAATTAAACTACAGCACTATTAAAAAGAAATTTTAGCTCTAGTTTTCTGTGTCAGTAAATTTCAAAATGATTTATTAAATCAAAAATTTTTAGTTCGTATTGACTGTAAGTCTGCTAAATATATTTTAGAAAAAGATGTTAAAAACATCGCTGCTAAACATATTTTCGCCAGATGGCAATCTATTTTAAGTATTTTTGATTTTGAAATTGAATATATTAAAGGTAGTGATAATTCAGTTCCTGATTTTCTAACTCGGGAATTTATTAATTCAGGTACCCCTCAAGTTCAAAATGAGTGTGAGAGGGAAAGATAAAAATGTTCGGCCCTTGGGTCCTCCAAGCCCAAGCCCACCTAGTCAGAAGCCCGTGGGAGCTATAATCCCACATCCAGTCACTCCCCTTACTGTAGTTAATAGGTTCACTCCTTTGGTTTCTAGCTCGAAACCCTATAGTTCGGCTCTGGTTCAACCCCCTTTAATGGTTGATCCGTATGCTTCCTCCAGTAATCCTCTGCTGGTCAGCGTATTCAAACTGAATACATCCCTGTTTTCAGCACCAATTTATTTCATATCGAAAGACATATGAAATCAATTGATGATCCAGTCAAATTAGCTGCCCAGTTCTTCCCAACTGGTTGGCATTTTATTCCTTCTGCTCCTTATAAATCTCTCATGTATTATAAGGACGTCCTTTTGCAAACTCAGTCAATCGCTATTAAACCTATTTATGATAGAAATGATTCTTCAAAAATCATCTATCATTCTCTTTATATTAAACAGGTTATCTCCATGCCTAACTGGGGTAATCATCCTAGTGATCTTAGGCAGCTTGAAGGTCATGATAGCCAGTTTTGCTATTATGATACATGGAAGCTTGGAACAGAGTTTTTCTGTTTCTTATCAGGGTAAATGAGAAGAGTGGCGCAAACAAAGTCTGAATTATAACTATAGCACAGCTATAAGAAATAACAACAGCAATTCATAAGTATAAAGAGATTATAAAAATAAAACTTTTATTGAACTTTGAAATAATTACAAACAAATAATTTGATAACTTACAATAGATGACTCGATTATAGAAACTTAGCATATCTAGAGAGAAGGCAAGAGAGCTGAAGATTCGTTAGATAGGAATCTAAGTCTTCACAAGCTTTCTATTGGATTACTAAATCCTGCCTCTTAACAATGACTGAGCCTCTCTTATAATAAGAAGAGAAAGGCGGAGTAATTACAACTCAATAATTACAAACATAAATGACTATTGAACAACAGTAATGCTTTATCAAAGATGAAAGCATTATTACAACTTTTGACTATTACAAACAACTTTTACTATTACAGACGCGTTAATCAAATACAGACAAATAAAGATAATAACAACTTTTGACTACAGACATCTGACTAATACTAAATGACAACTGACTCAGCAACTGCTTTCGGCTACTTTGGACAAAGGAGCACGGGCTGCGCGGGCAGGGGCATCTAGTAACAAAGCTGACCAAGGTGACTGTAGGAATCCAAGGAAACCGGATCCTGGACCCTAGGCAAACGGATCCTGGGCATCCTGAAGAGAGATGCTACCGTACGGATCGGAAGGACTAGAGTGATGACTGGAGCGAGAAGAAGAAGACGAACAAACAGAAGGAACCGAGTCCTCACTGAGTTTATCCATTCTTTTCTGAATTAAACGGGATAACTGTTTAAGCTCATTATTGGTACAATGATCAATATCCGCGAAATCTAATTTTGAACTAGGAGATTTCTTGGATTTAGATTTACTGGAGGATGATTCCTTTGGAGGAGGAATCGTTTGAATAGGTGAAGGATTGGGGAATTCCTTCTGAACTTGACCCACGATGCGATAAGGATCAAACTTATCCCACCATTTAACTGAAAACTCACGAGTAACATGAGTAATTTGATTAAGATGATTACTAGAGGCGCCTTTTTCAGGGGCGACTAGGGAAGAAAGGGCAACATTGACTGTTGGGGAATAAAATCCATAGTTCCATCGAAGGATCCATGGGACTTTATATTTACTGGCGAAATGAAGAATAACTGGGATGCAGCAATTAGACTGCACCACCGGAACCCTAGAGCTAAAGACATTAAGAACAGTCTGAAGCTCAATTGGGAGGATATCAAAGATGAGACCATAACGTTCCCACCAAAGAACAAACCAATGAGGAAATTGACTTTTAAATTTGTGGTCAAATTGGATGAACCACGAATGACTAAAAGATGGAGTTTGAAACAGAAAAACTCTGTTCCAAGCTTCCATGTAATCATAATAGCAAAACTGGCTATCATGACCTTCAAGCTGCCTAAGATCACTAGGATGATTACCCCAGTTAGGCATGGAGATAACCTGTTTAATATAAAGAGAATGATAGATGATTTTTGAAGAATCATTTCTATCATAATAGGTTTAATAGCGATTGACTGAGTTTGCAAAAGGACGTCCTTATAATACATGAGAGATTTATAAGGAGCAGAAGGAATAAAATGCCAACCAGTTGGGAAGAACTGGGCAGCTAATTTGACTGGATCATCAATTGATTTCATATGTCTTTCGATATGAAATAAATTGGTGCTGAAAACAGGGATGTATTCAGTTTGAATACGCTGACCAGCAGGAGGATTACTGGAGGAAGCATACGGATCAACCATTAAAGGGGGTTGAACCAGAGCCGAACTATAGGGTTTCGAGCTAGAAACCAAAGGAGTGAACCTATTAACTACAGTAAGGGGAGTGACTGGATGTGGGATTATAGCTCCCACGGGCTTCTGACTAGGTGGGCTTGGGCTTGGAGGACCCAAGGGCCGAACATTTTTATCTTTCCCTCTCACACTCATTTTGAACTTGAGGGGTACCTGAATTAATAAATTCCCGAGTTAGAAAATCAGGAACTGAATTATCACTACCTTTAATATATTCAATTTCAAAATCAAAAATACTTAAAATAGATTGCCATCTGGCGAAAATATGTTTAGCAGCGATGTTTTTAACATCTTTTTCTAAAATATATTTAGCAGACTTACAGTCAATACGAACTAAAAATTTTTGATTTAATAAATCATTTTGAAATTTACTGACACAGAAAACTAGAGCTAAAATTTCTTTTTTAATAGTGCTGTAGTTTAATTGTGCTTGATTCCACGCGCCAGAGTGGAACCGAACAATTTGTTCAGAAGAAGCAGGAGTCAACTTCTGCTTCAGAATACCGCCGAAACCAATTTCGGAGGCGTCAGTTTCAACAATTTTGAAAGCTAATTCATTAGAAATGCCAAGGCAAGGAAGAACCTTAACATATTTTTTAACTTGCTGAACGATGGCAGAATGCTCATCAGTCCAGGGAGGAGGATTCTTCTGTAAACGAAGAAACAAAGGTTTACAGATTTTTCGTAAATTTTTATAAAATTTGCCAACATAATTAAGAGATCCTAAGAATCTTTGAAGTTGAGTTCTATCAAGGATTTTATCAGGAAATCTATCAGCGAATTGAATAACTCTTTGAATAGGACGAACCAAACCCCGATGAATATCATGACCAAGAAATTTAACTTTAACCTGGAAAAGGGAACATTTGGTTGGTGACAGAACCAAACCATTGACTTTGATAGCTTTGAAGAACGAATTCAAGTGTTTGAAATGTTCGTCAATAGATTTAGAAAAAACAAGGATATCATCAATATAGACAATGATGAAATGACTAAAGGGATTTAAAATTTCATTGAGAATATTTTGAAATTCACTAGGAGCGTTTTTCAAGCCAAATGCTTGAACAACCCATTCATAATGACCAAAAGGGGTGGTGAAGGCGGTTTTGTACCTATCACTAGGATGGATACTGACTTGCCAGAAACCAGACTTAAGGTCGAATTTACTAAAAATGGTAGCATTACTAAGACGACTAAGAAGGTCTTCCTTATTAGGAAGGGGATACCTAATCCATTCTAAGACCTTATTAAGAGGCTTATAATTGATGACCAGACGAGGGACACCTCTCTCTTTCTCTGCTTCATTATTAACATAAAAGGCAGGGCAAGACCAAGGAGATTTACTATGTTTTATTAAGCCTTTGGCAAGTAAATCGTTAATTTCTTGTTTACAAAGCTCCATTTGTTGGTGACTCATTTGAATAGGTCTAGCTTTAGTAGGAATAAGATGCTCTTTAAATTCTTTAGCGTAAGGAAGTTTAACTACATGTTTCCTACGATGCCAAAAAGCATTAGGAGAATCAGCACACAAATTTTTAACCATGAATAGACGAAGTTCTTCAATTTTATCTTGTATTTTTTCACTTAAAAGAAGATCTTCAACCTGTTTATACTTAATTTCATGTTTTAAAAACTTTAAATGAGAAGTTTTACATTTTAACAAGTTAAGAGACTTAGAAATAGACTCATCTTGAATAAATCTTAAATCTCTTTCTTTGGGCTGAGATAAAAACTCAAAAATAACTTTGTGCCCAAGGTGCTCAGTAGATAACCCATTATTACTGGTGGTGAAAGGGTATAACAAATAAATAAATGGTAATCCCAGAATAATTTTATCAGTTAAATTACGAATTAACACAAAAGAAGTTTTAAAACATATATCATTTTGACAAATATGAACCTTAGGGAGCTTATATTTAATTTCCATGCTGCTATCCATTAGCAGAGTTTAATCGTTCACTGGTTTTAACATAAAATTTGGTAGGGATTAATCCCTCTTGGATGCAGTTAAGATCTGCACCGGTATCAACAAGAGCAGGAAGTTGAATGGCAAAAGTACCATCAACCATTAACCGAATCAAAATATACCATTTTTGAATGGTAATATCTTTTATTCTTTTTAACGAATTACCTTGAATCAACAAAGGAGACTCTTCATCCTTGACTCCTGAAGTTTCAGGCATGTCTTCATTTTCTGAAGAATCAGAAATATGAAGTTCAGAGTCTTTGTTAACTAACGCAGTCATATCACTTTTTAAATTGGAGATCTCAGTCTTGAGACTAGAAATCTCTTTCTTAAGCTTGTTGACCTCTTGATTTAGTTCTGGGAGAGTAATCTCTCTCTCAGCAACTTTAAATCTCTCAAGAGTTTTATTAAGGCTTATAAGCGGTTTTTCTTTAGCTTTTATGACTTTACCTTTTCCCGTAACATTTTTAGAAAACAATTCCTTTAATTGTTTCATATACTGAAGTTTCAAATCATCATCAGTAAGTTTACTAATTAATTCAATTAACAAAGAACTTTCTTGATCTTCTTTAGTAAGAACATTAATAGTTTTGCAACAATCAGATCTACAATTATCAGTGCAAAGAGTAACTTCATTATCTTCACTAGGAGTTTGACTATTTTGATCATTATTATCAGAAGAATAAGGAACATCAGAAATATCATTATCATCATCAGACTGAGTTCTAAGTAAATCAAAAATCTTTTCAGAATCTTCCACAGAAATATTTAACTGGTTTAATTTTTGTTTTAACTTACATTCATTCTTATAATGACCCTTTTTACCACAGTTATAGCAAGTAATTTTACTCTTATCAGTGGATTTAGAAGTTGATTTTTTATTTCTAGTTTTTCCTTTAGACTTGGGTTTTTCATAATAACTTTCTTTATTAGTTTGACTAGAGCGTTTTTTATGGTGCTTACGTTTTTTGTGAATTTCCAATTGCTTTTTCCTATGCTTTCTACGGGAAGGGGCAATAGGAGGCAGACCATATTGTTCACAAAAAGTACCAAGTTCATATTTAGCTTTCTTTTTATCTTTTGCAGCTTGTTTAGCAATTTTAAAATCAATACACATTTTTAGGCCAATTTTTTGAATATAACTAACAATGTCACCGTAAGTGAGGTTATCATAATCAATATAGCCCAATGTTTTACTAAGTTCTTCACGGACTTTATGAGCAAATAAAGACGGAAGACCATTAACAAATTTTTCCTTCCAAAAAGGTTTATTACTATCATTACGAAGCATGACACGTGAAATAAAAACATCTTTATACCATCTAAAATCACTTAAAGTAGGACAAGTAAGATTACTAAGTTGATCATGAATACGTTCAGTAATATTACTAGGAGTACCAATAAAATGTTTTATTATAGTGAAAATTAAAGTATTAATACCATCAGGAACACCAAAACCAATATCTTCACGGAAGATAGGTTGACCATTATCATCAAGTTGATAAGCATGAATAATAGAGTTCCTAGCATCTTCATCAAGGTGTTTTTCCCACCAAGAGCGAAGAACTCCCGAAAAACCATTAGTTAAAATTTCAACAATTTCAGGTTGAGTGAGATTAGTAAAAGCAGTGATGTAACTATTAGCAACCATAGACATGTGGTTCATTTTAGTAAGAATTTGATGTTCACTGAAGCCATCAATATTCCATTCATAAATTTTATTGGAGGAAACAGAAAACTGATTGTCAAGATTCTTTTCCTCGAACTGAAGATCAGGGGGAGTGGGTCTAGTATACCAATTTTTTGTAATACTAGTGTTATTAAAAGTTAATTTTTTCAGTTGTTCAGTAAGGTCGGGAACAGAAGCGACATCAGATACCTCGTCTGAGTCACTATTGTAATCATCGGCAGATTCTTGAATCTGATCAATGATGGCAACGGTTCCACTGGCTTCGCCAGAGTGGGAACCAATCTTTTTAATAAGTTTATCAATACTTTTAACTAAATCAGAATCTTTACCAGGCAATCCTTTTCCATCCCTATTATCAGGGAGAGATAATAAAGGCTGCTCAAGCTTCTTATCAGGGGTTTTAATAAGAGTATTGTCAAACTTTTCTTCAATTTTATCAAGTTGTTTACCTATGGTGGCCAAATACTGATTAGTAAAATTATTTTGTTCAATAATCTTTTTATCATCAGTTTTACCATCAGCGACTTTAAAAGGACTAGCAACAACTGAGTTATTTTTGACTTGTAAAAGAACAGTTTCAAGGGGTGGATGAGAAGCTAAAATTTTTGACTTATCTTCTTTTATCCATTGAGATTTAGTAAGAACTTTACAATGATTTCTATCATACCAATCATAAAATGTAAGGTTCTCTCTAGTAAGTTTAATAAATTTTTTCCAATTATGAACAATTTTATCTCTATCAGCTTTATCATGCATATTACGAAAAACATGTCGTTTATGTTGATTAGCTTTAGAATTAAAATCATCGACAAGACTATCCCAATTCAATTTAGAGACTTTGTAAGGACTCTCAATTGGTGATTAATTGGGGCATCAAAATCAGAGGGAGAAGGTCCAATTGAAACAGTAGGAGAAACATCATCTTGCTCTCCATCGGCCCGGAAGGCAGGAGTATAGCAAGGATGACTTGTCTGACCCTGATTTAAAACACCTTTCAGTTTAATATCAGGAATAGAAAAGTCAGATAAAACATCAGTGTCTCTTCTAGAGATAGAAGGGACTGAAGAATTGGTGAATTCCTCAATAATAACAGGTCTTCTAGTACGTTCAAAACTAATTCGAACAGTACCATCAGAAAATTGTTTAATATTTTCCAAATTTAACAAATTATTATTAACTGGTTTTTGTGGAACTTCCTGAGGAAGAATCCATTGACTGGGTAACGTGACATCTTTCCAAAGAATAGTCTTAGGTGTTTGAATATTGGCATTACTAGTGCTACTCTGTATTAAAACAGTATGATCTTTAGGACTTTTATTAAGAGCATGAATATTTAAGTTAGTTTTCATAACTTTATAATAAATTCTAAAAATTAAAGCTAAGGGTTGAGATCCCTCAATCATTTGAGTTATCTCTCCAGCAGTTTTAATATTCAAAGTTAAAGCCTTAAGTAAATTAATATCAGATAGACTTAAAGGAAGATCAGGAAAGCAATTAAAATGAATAGGAAGAGTGGCGCAAACAAAGTCTGAATTATAACTATAGCACAGCTATAAGAAATAACAACAGCAATTCATAAGTATAAAAGAGATTATAAAAATAAAACTTTTATTGAACTTTGAAATAATTACAAACAAATAATTTGATAACTTACAATAGATTGACTCGATTATAGAAACTTAGCATATCTAAGAGAGAAGGCAAGAGAGCTGAAGATTCGTTAGATAGGAATCTAAGTCTTCACAAGCTTTCTATTGGATTACTAAATCCTGCCTCTTAACAATGACTGAGCCTCTCTTATATAAGAAGAGAAAGGCGGAGTAATTACAACTCAATAATTACAAAACATAAATGACTATTGAACAACAGTAATGCTTTATCAAAAGATGAAAGCATTATTACAACTTTTGACTATTACAAACAACTTTTACTATTACAGACGCGTTAATCAAATACAGACAAATAAAGATAATAACAACTTTTGACTACAGACATCTGACTAATACTAAATGACAACTGACTCAGCAACTGCTTTCGGCTACTTTGGACAAAGGAGCACGGGCTGCGCGGGCAGGGGCATCTAGTAACAAAGCTGACCAAGGTGACTGTAGGAATCCAAGGAAACCGGATCCTGGACCCTAGGCAAACGGATCCTGGGCATCCTGAAGAGAGATGCTACCGTACGGATCGGAAGGACTAGAGTGATGACTGGAGCGAGAAGAAGAAGACGAACAAACAGAAGGAACCGAGTCCTCACTGAGTTTATCCATTCTTTTCTGAATTAAACGGGATAACTGTTTAAGCTCATTATTGGTACAATGATCAATATCCGCGAAATCTAATTTTGAACTAGGAGATTTCTTGGATTTAGATTTACTGGAGGATGATTCCTTTGGAGGAGGAATCGTTTGAATAGGTGAAGGATTGGGGAATTCCTTCTGAACTTGACCCACGATGCGATAAGGATCAAACTTATCCCACCATTTAACTGAAAACTCACGAGTAACATGAGTAATTTGATTAAGATGATTACTAGAGGCGCCTTTTTCAGGGGCGACTAGGGAAGAAAGGGCAACATTGACTGTTGGGGAATAAAATCCATAGTTCCATCGAAGGATCCATGGGACTTTATATTTACTGGCGAAATGAAGAATAACTGGGATGCAGCAATTAGACTGCACCACCGGAACCCTAGAGCTAAAGACATTAAGAACAGTCTGAAGCTCAATTGGGAGGATATCAAAGATGAGACCATAACGTTCCCACCAAAGAACAAACCAATGAGGAAATTGACTTTTAAATTTGTGGTCAAATTGGATGAACCACGAATGACTAAAAGATGGAGTTTGAAACAGAAAAACTCTGTTCCAAGCTTCCATGTAATCATAATAGCAAAACTGGCTATCATGACCTTCAAGCTGCCTAAGATCACTAGGATGATTACCCCAGTTAGGCATGGAGATAACCTGTTTAATATAAAGAGAATGATAGATGATTTTTGAAGAATCATTTCTATCATAAATAGGTTTAATAGCGATTGACTGAGTTTGCAAAAGGACGTCCTTATAATACATGAGAGATTTATAAGGAGCAGAAGGAATAAAATGCCAACCAGTTGGGAAGAACTGGGCAGCTAATTTGACTGGATCATCAATTGATTTCATATGTCTTTCGATATGAAATAAATTGGTGCTGAAAACAGGGATGTATTCAGTTTGAATACGCTGACCAGCAGAAGGATTACTGGAGGAAGCATACGGATCAACCATTAAAGGGGGTTGAACCAGAGCCGAACTATAGGGTTTCGAGCTAGAAACCAAAGGAGTGAACCTATTAACTACAGTAAGGGGAGTGACTGGATGTGGGATTATAGCTCCCACGGGCTTCTGACTAGGTGGGCTTGGGCTTGGAGGACCCAAGGGCCGAACATTTTTATCTTTCCCTCTCACACTCATTTTGGACTTGAGGGGTACCTGAATTAATAAATTCCCGAGTTAGAAAATCAGGAACTGAATTATCACTACCTTTAATATATTCAATTTCAAAATCAAAAATACTTAAAATAGATTGCCATCTGGCGAAAATATGTTTAGCAGCGATGTTTTTAACATCTTTTTCTAAAATATATTTAGCAGACTTACAGTCAATACGAACTAAAAATTTTTGATTTAATAAATCATTTTGAAATTTACTGACACAGAAAACTAGAGCTAAAATTTCTTTTTTAATAGTGCTGTAGTTTAATTGTGCTTGATTCCACGCGCCAGAGTGGAACCGAACAATTTGTTCAGAAGAAGCAGGAGTCAACTTCTGCTTCAGAATACCGCCGAAACCAATTTCGGAGGCGTCAGTTTCAACAATTTTGAAAGCTAATTCATTAGAAATGCCAAGGCAAGGAAGAACCTTAACATATTTTTTAACTTGCTGAACGATGGCAGAATGCTCATCAGTCCAGGGAGGAGGATTCTTCTGTAAACGAAGAAACAAAGGTTTACAGATTTTTCGTAAATTTTTATAAAATTTGCCAACATAATTAAGAGATCCTAAGAATCTTTGAAGTTGAGTTCTATCAAGGATTTTATCAGGAAATCTATCAGCGAATTGAATAACTCTTTGAATAGGACGAACCAAACCCCGATGAATATCATGACCAAGAAATTTAACTTTAACCTGGAAAAGGGAACATTTGGTTGGTGACAGAACCAAACCATTGACTTTGATAGCTTTGAAGAACGAATTCAAGTGTTTGAAATGTTCGTCAATAGATTTAGAAAAAACAAGGATATCATCAATATAGACAATGATGAAATGACTAAAGGGATTTAAAATTTCATTGAGAATATTTTGAAATTCACTAGGAGCGTTTTTCAAGCCAAATGCTTGAACAACCCATTCATAATGACCAAAAGGGGTGGTGAAGGCGGTTTTGTACCTATCACTAGGATGGATACTGACTTGCCAGAAACCAGACTTAAGGTCGAATTTACTAAAAATGGTAGCATTACTAAGACGACTAAGAAGGTCTTCCTTATTAGGAAGGGGATACCTAATCCATTCTAAGACCTTATTAAGAGGCTTATAATTGATGACCAGACGAGGGACACCTCTCTCTTTCTCTGCTTCATTATTAACATAAAAGGCAGGGCAAGACCAAGGAGATTTACTATGTTTTATTAAGCCTTTGGCAAGTAAATCGTTAATTTCTTGTTTACAAAGCTCCATTTGTTGGTGACTCATTTGAATAGGTCTAGCTTTAGTAGGAATAAGATGCTCTTTAAATTCTTTAGCGTAAGGAAGTTTAACTACATGTTTCCTACGATGCCAAAAAGCATTAGGAGAATCAGCACACAAATTTTTAACCATGAATAGACGAAGTTCTTCAATTTTATCTTGTATTTTTTCACTTAAAAGAAGATCTTCAACCTGTTTATACTTAATTTCATGTTTTAAAAACTTTAAATGAGAAGTTTTACATTTTAACAAGTTAAGAGACTTAGAAATAGACTCATCTTGAATAAATCTTAAATCTCTTTCTTTGGGCTGAGATAAAAACTCAAAAATAACTTTGTGCCCAAGGTGCTCAGTAGATAACCCATTATTACTGGTGGTGAAAGGGTATAACAAATAAATAAATGGTAATCCCAGAATAATTTTATCAGTTAAATTACGAATTAACACAAAAGAAGTTTTAAAACATATATCATTTTGACAAATATGAACCTTAGGGAGCTTATATTTAATTTCCATGCTGCTTCCATTAGCAGAGTTTAATCGTTCACTGGTTTTAACATAAAATTTGGTAGGGATTAATCCCTCTTGGATGCAGTTAAGATCTGCACCGGTATCAACAAGAGCAGGAAGTTGAATGGCAAAAGTACCATCAACCATTAACCGAATCAAAATATACCATTTTTGAATGGTAATATCTTTTATTCTTTTTAACGAATTACCTTGAATCAACAAAGGAGACTCTTCATCCTTGACTCCTGAAGTTTCAGGCATGTCTTCATTTTCTGAAGAATCAGAAATATGAAGTTCAGAGTCTTTGTTAACTAACGCAGTCATATCACTTTTTAAATTGGAGATCTCAGTCTTGAGACTAGAAATCTCTTTCTTAAGCTTGTTGACCTCTTGATTTAGTTCTGGGAGAGTAATCTCTCTCTCAGCAACTTTAAATCTCTCAAGAGTTTTATTAAGGCTTATAAGCGGTTTTTCTTTAGCTTTTATGACTTTACCTTTTCCCGTAACATTTTAGAAAACAATTCCTTTAATTGTTTCATATACTGAAGTTTCAAATCATCATCAGTAAGTTTACTAATTAATTCAATTAACAAAGAACTTTCTTGATCTTCTTTAGTAAGAACATTAATAGTTTTGCAACAATCAGATCTACAATTATCAGTGCAAAGAGTAACTTCATTATCTTCACTAGGAGTTTGACTATTTTGATTATTATTATCAGAAGAATAAGGAACATCAGAAATATCATTATCATCATCAGACTGAGTTCTAAGTAAATCAAAAATCTTTTCAGAATCTTCCACAGAAATATTTAACTGGTTTAATTTTTGTTTTAACTTACATTCATTCTTATAATGACCCTTTTTACCACAGTTATAGCAAGTAATTTTACTCTTATCAGTGGATTTAGAAGTTGATTTTTTATTTCTAGTTTTTCCTTTAGACTTGGGTTTTTCATAATAACTTTCTTTATTAGTTTGACTAGAGCGTTTTTTATGGTGCTTACGTTTTTTGTGAATTTCCAATTGCTTTTTCCTATGCTTTCTACGGGAAGGGGCAATAGGAGGCAGACCATATTGTTCACAAAAAGTACCAAGTTCATATTTAGCTTTCTTTTTATCTTTTGCAGCTTGTTTAGCAATTTTAAAATCAATACACATTTTTAGGCCAATTTTTTGAATATAACTAACAATGTCACCGTAAGTGAGGTTATCATAATCAATATAGCCCAATGTTTTACTAAGTTCTTCACGGACTTTATGAGCAAATAAAGACGGAAGACCATTAACAAATTTTTCCTTCCAAAAAGGTTTATTACTATCATTACGAAGCATGACACGTGAAATAAAAACATCTTTATACCATCTAAAATCACTTAAAGTAGGACAAGTAAGATTACTAAGTTGATCATGAATACGTTCAGTAATATTACTAGGAGTACCAATAAAATGTTTTATTATAGTGAAAATTAAAGTATTAATACCATCAGGAACACCAAAACCAATATCTTCACGGAAGATAGGTTGACCATTATCATCAAGTTGATAAGCATGAATAATAGAGTTCCTAGCATCTTCATCAAGGTGTTTTTCCCACCAAGAGCGAAGAACTCCCGAAAAACCATTAGTTAAAATTTCAACAATTTCGGTTGAGTGAGATTAGTAAAAGCAGTGATGTAACTATTAGCAACCATAGACATGTGGTTCATTTTAGTAAGAATTTGATGTTCACTGAAGCCATCAATATTCCATTCATAAATTTTATTGGAGGAAACAGAAAACTGATTGTCAAGATTCTTTTCCTCGAACTGAAGATCAGGGGGAGTGGGTCTAGTATACCAATTTTTTGTAATACTAGTGTTATTAAAAGTTAATTTTTTAGTTGTTCAGTAAGGTCGGGAACAGAAGCGACATCAGATACCTCGTCTGAGTCACTATTGTAATCATCGGCAGATTCTTGAATCTGATCAATGATGGCAACGGTTCCACTGGCTTCGCCAGAGTGGGAACCAATCTTTTTAATAAGTTTATCAATACTTTTAACTAAATCAGAATCTTTACCAGGCAATCCTTTTCCATCCCTATTATCAGGGAGAGATAATAAAGGCTGCTCAAGCTTCTTATCAGGGGTTTTAATAAGAGTATTGTCAAACTTTTCTTCAATTTTATCAAGTTGTTTACCTATGGTGGCCAAATACTGATTAGTAAAATTATTTTGTTCAATAATCTTTTTATCATCAGTTTTACCATCAGCGACTTTAAAAGGACTAGCAACAACTGAGTTATTTTTGACTTGTAAAAGAACAGTTTCAAGGGGTGGATGAGAAGCTAAAATTTTTGACTTATCTTCTTTTATCCATTGAGATTTAGTAAGAACTTTACAATGATTTCTATCATACCAATCATAAAATGTAAGGTTCTCTCTAGTAAGTTTAATAAATTTTTTCCAATTATGAACAATTTTATCTCTATCAGCTTTATCATGCATATTACGAAAAACATGTCGTTTATGTTGATTAGCTTTAGAATTAAAATCATCGACAAGACTATCCCAATTCAATTTAGAGACTTTTGTAAGGACTCTTAATTGGTGATTAATTGGGGCATCAAAATCAGAGGGAGAAGGTCCAATTGAAACAGTAGGAGAAACATCATCTTGCTCTCCATCGGCCCGGAAGGCAGGAGTATAGCAAGGATGACTTGTCTGACCCTGATTTAAAACACCTTTCAGTTTAATATCAGGAATAGAAAAGTCAGATAAAACATCAGTGTCTCTTCTAGAGATAGAAGGGACTGAAGAATTGGTGAATTCCTCAATAATAACAGGTCTTCTAGTACGTTCAAAACTAATTCGAACAGTACCATCAGAAAATTGTTTAATATTTTCCAAATTTAACAAATTATTATTAACTGGTTTTTGTGGAACTTCCTGAGGAAGAATCCATTGACTGGGTAACGTGACATCTTTCCAAAGAATAGTCTTAGGTGTTTGAATATTGGCATTACTAGTGCTACTCTGTATTAAAACAGTATGATCTTTAGGACTTTTATTAAGAGCATGAATATTTAAGTTAGTTTTCATAACTTTATAATAAATTCTAAAAATTAAAGCTAAGGGTTGAGATCCCTCAATCATTTGAGTTATCTCTCCAGCAGTTTTAATATTCAAAGTTAAAGCCTTAAGTAAATTAATATCAGATAGACTTAAAGGAAGATCAGGAAAGCAATTAAAATGAATAGGACCATCATGTAAACTAGATTCCATTATTCCAATAATACTAGGAGCATAATTTAGATAACGAGCATCTCTTAGGCATAAAAAGACACTTGAGTTAATTCCTTTAATAGTTAATGGTTTGACTGCAACTTGAACAAGACCAATATGAACATTAATAGTTTTGCAACAATCAGATCTACAATTATCAGTGCAAAGAGTAACTTCATTATCTTCACTAGGAGTTTGACTATTTTGATTATTATTATCAGAAGAATAAGGAACATCAGAAATCTCATTTACCTCATCTTCCGCCTTTTGGTATCAGAGCCATGAGTTGTTTGTTTACTAAACGATGTTCTTGATCTCCTTCTTCTAGTCATTTTTAAAAATCAAAAGTTTTGATCTTTCTTTGTTCAAGAAGTCACCTAGTCTCTTTGTATAAACCACCCTCCATCGCCATAGGTCCCTGTCCAGCCTTTGTCAGTCTCGAGTGTGTGAGCAGTTTTGGCTTTCTGGGAATCACTAGATGATAGGGTATGTGTTTATGCTAAGCAAAGAAAGGGGTATGTACGGAAGAACACAGATCAATTAAAACTTTATTTTTTAATAATGAGTAGATTGTTTAGATCCAGTTCGTCGGTTAGTAATAGATCTTCTCTTCCTTCTGTTCCTAATATAGTTAACCAAGAAGAACAAAGTTATGAAAATATTAATCAAACCCTTAATAATTGGAACATACCTAGTGTTTCTCCTAAGGAGATTTACCAGTCAACTTTCATTGATAATTTTAAAACAGATTACAATGTTAAAACAGTTGAACGTGTTTATGCTATTAATAAAGAATATGAAAATTGTAGTCTTCTTTCTCCTGATGTAATTAATAAACATCGTAAAAAGGGTTATAATTTTATTCATATTGGTCTTGTTCAAGTTGCAGTCAAACCATTAACTATTAAAGGAATTAACTCAAGTGTCTTTTTATGCCTAAGAGATGCTCGTTATCTAAATTATGCTCCTAGTATTATTGGAATAATGGAATCTAGTTTACATGATGGTCCTATTCATTTTAATTGCTTTCCTGATCTTCCTTTAAGTCTATCTGATATTAATTTACTTAAGGCTTTAACTTTGAATATTAAAACTGCTGGAGAGATAACTCAAATGATTGAGGGATCTCAACCCTTAGCTTTAATTTTTAGAATTTATTATAAAGTTATGAAAACTAACTTAAATATTCATGCTCTTAATAAAAGTCCTAAAGATCATACTGTTTTAATACAGAGTAGCACTAGTAATGCCAATATTCAAACACCTAAGACTATTCTTTGGAAAGATGTCACGTTACCCAGTCAATGGATTCTTCCTCAGGAAGTTCCACAAAAACCAGTTAATAATAATTTGTTAAATTTGGAAAATATTAAACAATTTTCTGATGGTACTGTTCGAATTAGTTTTGAACGTACTAGAAGACCTGTTATTATTGAGGAATTCACCAATTCTTCAGTCCCTTCTATCTCTAGAAGAGACACTGATGTTTTATCTGACTTTTCTATTCCTGATATTAAACTGAAAGGTGTTTTAAATCAGGGTCAGACAAGTCATCCTTGCTATACTCCTGCCTTCCGGGCCGATGGAGAGCAAGATGATGTTTCTCCTACTGTTTCAATTGGACCTTCTCCCTCTGATTTTGATGCCCCAATTAATCACCAATTAAGAGTCCTTACAAAAGTCTCTAAATTGAATTGGGATAGTCTTGTCGATGATTTTAATTCTAAAGCTAATCAACATAAACGACATGTTTTTCGTAATATGCATGATAAAGCTGATAGAGATAAAATTGTTCATAATTGGAAAAAATTTATTAAACTTACTAGAGAGAACCTTACATTTTATGATTGGTATGATAGAAATCATTGTAAAGTTCTTACTAAATCTCAATGGATAAAAGAAGATAAGTCAAAAATTTTAGCTTCTCATCCACCCCTTGAAACTGTTCTTTTACAAGTCAAAAATAACTCAGTTGTTGCTAGTCCTTTTAAAGTCGCTGATGGTAAAACTGATGATAAAAAGATTATTGAACAAAATAATTTTACTAATCAGTATTTGGCCACCATAGGTAAACAACTTGATAAAATTGAAGAAAAGTTTGACAATACCCTTATTAAAACCCCTGATAAGAAGCTTGAGCAGCCTTTATTATCTCTCCCTGATAATAGGGATGGAAAAGGATTGCCTGGTAAAGATTCTGATTTAGTTAAAAGTATTGATAAACTTATTAAAAAGATTGGTTCCCACTCTGGCGAAGCCAGTGGAACCGTTGCCATCATTGATCAGATTCAAGAATCTGCCGATGATTACAATAGTGACTCAGACGAGGTATCTGATGTCGCTTCTGTTCCCGACCTTACTGAACAACTAAAAAAATTAACTTTTAATAACACTAGTATTACAAAAAATTGGTATACTAGACCCACTCCCCCTGATCTTCAGTTCGAGGAAAAGAATCTTGACAATCAGTTTTCTGTTTCCTCCAATAAAATTTATGAATGGAATATTGATGGCTTCAGTGAACATCAAATTCTTACTAAAATGAACCACATGTCTATGGTTGCTAATAGTTACATCACTGCTTTTACTAATCTCACTCAACCAGAAATTGTTGAAATTTTAACTAATGGTTTTTCGGGAGTTCTTCGCTCTTGGTGGGAAAAACACCTTGATGAAGATGCTAGGAACTCTATTATTCATGCTTATCAACTTGATGATAATGGTCAACCTATCTTCCGTGAAGATATTGGTTTTGGTGTTCCTGATGGTATTAATACTTTAATTTTCACTATAATAAAACATTTTATTGGTACTCCTAGTAATATTACTGAACGTATTCATGATCAACTTAGTAATCTTACTTGTCCTACTTTAAGTGATTTTAGATGGTATAAAGATGTTTTTATTTCACGTGTCATGCTTCGTAATGATAGTAATAAACCTTTTTGGAAGGAAAAATTTGTTAATGGTCTTCCGTCTTTATTTGCTCATAAAGTCCGTGAAGAACTTAGTAAAACATTGGGCTATATTGATTATGATAACCTCACTTACGGTGACATTGTTAGTTATATTCAAAAAATTGGCCTAAAAATGTGTATTGATTTTAAAATTGCTAAACAAGCTGCAAAAGATAAAAAGAAAGCTAAATATGAACTTGGTACTTTTTGTGAACAATATGGTCTGCCTCCTATTGCCCCTTCCCGTAGAAAGCATAGGAAAAAGCAATTGGAAATTCACAAAAAACGTAAGCACCATAAAAAACGCTCTAGTCAAACTAATAAAGAAAGTTATTATGAAAAACCCAAGTCTAAAGGAAAAACTAGAAATAAAAAATCAACTTCTAAATCCACTGATAAGAGTAAAATTACTTGCTATAACTGTGGTAAAAAGGGTCATTATAAGAATGAATGTAAGTTAAAACAAAAATTAAACCAGTTAAATATTTCTGTGGAAGATTCTGAAAAGATTTTTGATTTACTTAGAACTCAGTCTGATGATGATAATGATATTTCTGATGTTCCTTATTCTTCTGATAATAATAATCAAAATAGTCAAACTCCTAGTGAAGATAATGAAGTTACTCTTTGCACTGATAATTGTAGATCTGATTGTTGCAAAACTATTAATGTTCTTACTAAAGAAGATCAAGAAAGTTCTTTGTTAATTGAATTAATTAGTAAACTTACTGATGATGATTTGAAACTTCAGTATATGAAACAATTAAAGGAATTGTTTTCTAAAAATGTTACGGGAAAAGGTAAAGTCATAAAAGCTAAAGAAAAACCGCTTATAAGCCTTAATAAAACTCTTGAGAGATTTAAAGTTGCTGAGAGAGAGATTACTCTCCCAGAACTAAATCAAGAGGTCAACAAGCTTAAGAAAGAGATTTCTAGTCTCAAGACTGAGATCTCCAATTTAAAAAGTGATATGACTGCGTTAGTTAACAAAGACTCTGAACTTCATATTTCTGATTCTTCAGAAAATGAAGACATGCCTGAAACTTCAGGAGTCAAGGATGAAGAGTCTCCTTTGTTGATTCAAGGTAATTCGTTAAAAAGAATAAAAGATATTACCATTCAAAAATGGTATATTTTGATTCGGTTAATGGTTGATGGTACTTTTGCCATTCAACTTCCTGCTCTTGTTGATACCGGTGCAGATCTTAACTGCATCCAAGAGGGATTAATCCCTACCAAATTTTATGTTAAAACCAGTGAACGATTAAACTCTGCTAATGGAAGCAGCATGGAAATTAAATATAAGCTCCCTAAGGTTCATATTTGTCAAAATGATATATGTTTTAAAACTTCTTTTGTGTTAATTCGTAATTTAACTGATAAAATTATTCTGGGATTACCATTTATTTATTTGTTATACCCTTTCACCACCAGTAATAATGGGTTATCTACTGAGCACCTTGGGCACAAAGTTATTTTTGAGTTTTTATCTCAGCCCAAAGAAAGAGATTTAAGATTTATTCAAGATGAGTCTATTTCTAAGTCTCTTAACTTGTTAAAATGTAAAACTTCTCATTTAAAGTTTTTAAAACATGAAATTAAGTATAAACAGGTTGAAGATCTTCTTTTAAGTGAAAAAATACAAGATAAAATTGAAGAACTTCGTCTATTCATGGTTAAAAATTTGTGTGCTGATTCTCCTAATGCTTTTTGGCATCGTAGGAAACATGTAGTTAAACTTCCTTACGCTAAAGAATTTAAAGAGCATCTTATTCCTACTAAAGCTAGACCTATTCAAATGAGTCACCAACAAATGGAGCTTTGTAAACAAGAAATTAACGATTTACTTGCCAAAGGCTTAATAAAACATAGTAAATCTCCTTGGTCTTGCCCTGCCTTTTATGTTAATAATGAAGCAGAGAAAGAGAGAGGTGTCCCTCGTCTGGTCATCAATTATAAGCCTCTTAATAAGGTCTTAGAATGGATTAGGTATCCCCTTCCTAATAAGGAAGACCTTCTTAGTCGTCTTAGTAATGCTACCATTTTTAGTAAATTCGACCTTAAGTCTGGTTTCTGGCAAGTCAGTATCCATCCTAGTGATAGGTACAAAACCGCCTTCACCACCCCTTTTGGTCATTATGAATGGGTTGTTCAAGCATTTGGCTTGAAAAACGCTCCTAGTGAATTTCAAAATATTCTCAATGAAATTTTAAATCCCTTTAGTCATTTCATCATTGTCTATATTGATGATATCCTTGTTTTTTCTAAATCTATTGACGAACATTTCAAACACTTGAATTCGTTCTTCAAAGCTATCAAAGTCAATGGTTTGGTTCTGTCACCAACCAAATGTTCCCTTTTCCAGGTTAAAGTTAAATTTCTTGGTCATGATATTCATCGGGGTTTGGTTCGTCCTATTCAAAGAGTTATTCAATTCGCTGATAGATTTCCTGATAAAATCCTTGATAGAACTCAACTTCAAAGATTCTTAGGATCTCTTAATTATGTTGGCAAATTTTATAAAAATTTACGAAAAATCTGTAAACCTTTGTTTCTTCGTTTACAGAAGAATCCTCCTCCCTGGACTGATGAGCATTCTGCCATCGTTCAGCAAGTTAAAAAATATGTTAAGGTTCTTCCTTGCCTTGGCATTTCTAATGAATTAGCTTTCAAAATTGTTGAAACTGACGCCTCCGAAATTGGTTTCGGCGGTATTCTGAAGCAGAAGTTGACTCCTGCTTCTTCTGAACAAATTGTTCGGTTCCACTCTGGCGCGTGGAATCAAGCACAATTAAACTACAGCACTATTAAAAAAGAAATTTTAGCTCTAGTTTTCTGTGTCAGTAAATTTCAAAATGATTTATTAAATCAAAAATTTTTAGTTCGTATTGACTGTAAGTCTGCTAAATATATTTTAGAAAAAGATGTTAAAAACATCGCTGCTAAACATATTTTCGCCAGATGGCAATCTATTTTAAGTATTTTTGATTTTGAAATTGAATATATTAAAGGTAGTGATAATTCAGTTCCTGATTTTCTAACTCGGGAATTTATTAATTCAGGTACCCCTCAAGTCCAAAATGAGTGTGAGAGGGAAAGATAAAAATGTTCGGCCCTTGGGTCCTCCAAGCCCAAGCCCACCTAGTCAGAAGCCCGTGGGAGCTATAATCCCACATCCAGTCACTCCCCTTACTGTAGTTAATAGGTTCACTCCTTTGGTTTCTAGCTCGAAACCCTATAGTTCGGCTCTGGTTCAACCCCCTTTAATGGTTGATCCGTATGCTTCCTCCAGTAATCCTTCTGCTGGTCAGCGTATTCAAACTGAATACATCCCTGTTTTCAGCACCAATTTATTTCATATCGAAAGACATATGAAATCAATTGATGATCCAGTCAAATTAGCTGCCCAGTTCTTCCCAACTGGTTGGCATTTTATTCCTTCTGCTCCTTATAAATCTCTCATGTATTATAAGGACGTCCTTTTGCAAACTCAGTCAATCGCTATTAAACCTATTTATGATAGAAATGATTCTTCAAAAATCATCTATCATTCTCTTTATATTAAACAGGTTATCTCCATGCCTAACTGGGGTAATCATCCTAGTGATCTTAGGCAGCTTGAAGGTCATGATAGCCAGTTTTGCTATTATGATTACATGGAAGCTTGGAACAGAGTTTTTCTGTTTCAAACTCCATCTTTTAGTCATTCGTGGTTCATCCAATTTGACCACAAATTTAAAAGTCAATTTCCTCATTGGTTTGTTCTTTGGTGGGAACGTTATGGTCTCATCTTTGATATCCTCCCAATTGAGCTTCAGACTGTTCTTAATGTCTTTAGCTCTAGGGTTCCGGTGGTGCAGTCTAATTGCTGCATCCCAGTTATTCTTCATTTCGCCAGTAAATATAAAGTCCCATGGATCCTTCGATGGAACTATGGATTTTATTCCCCAACAGTCAATGTTGCCCTTTCTTCCCTAGTCGCCCCTGAAAAAGGCGCCTCTAGTAATCATCTTAATCAAATTACTCATGTTACTCGTGAGTTTTCAGTTAAATGGTGGGATAAGTTTGATCCTTATCGCATCGTGGGTCAAGTTCAGAAGGAATTCCCCAATCCTTCACCTATTCAAACGATTCCTCCTCCAAAGGAATCATCCTCCAGTAAATCTAAATCCAAGAAATCTCCTAGTTCAAAATTAGATTTCGCGGATATTGATCATTGTACCAATAATGAGCTTAAACAGTTATCCCGTTTAATTCAGAAAAGAATGGATAAACTCAGTGAGGACTCGGTTCCTTCTGTTTGTTCGTCTTCTTCTTCTCGCTCCAGTCATCACTCTAGTCCTTCCGATCCGTACGGCAGCATCTCTCTTCAGGATGCCCAGGATCCGTTTGCCTAGGGTCCAGGATCCGGTTTCCTTGGATTCCTACAGTCACCTTGGTCAGCTTTGTTACTAGATGCCCCTGCCCGCGCAGCCCGTGCTCCTTTGTCCAAAGTAGCCGAAAGCAGTTGCTGAGTCAGTTGTCATTTAGTATTAGTCAGATGTCTGTAGTCAAAAGTTGTTATTATCTTTATTTGTCTGTATTTGATTAACGCGTCTGTAATAGTAAAAGTTGTTTGTAATAGTCAAAAGTTGTAATAATGCTTTCATCTTTTGATAAAGCATTACTGTTGTTCAATAGTCATTTATGTTTTGTAATTATTGAGTTGTAATTACTCCGCCTTTCTCTTCTTATTTAAGAGAGGCTCAGTCATTGTTAAGGGGCAGGATTTAGTAATCCAATAGAAAGCTTGTGAAGACTTAGATTCCTATCTAACGAATCTTCAGCTCTCTTGCCTTCTCTCTTAGATATGCTAAGTTTCTATAATCGAGTCAATCTATTGTAAGTTATCAAATTATTTGTTTGTAATTATTTCAAAGTTCAATAAAAGTTTTATTTTTATAATCTCTTTTATACTTATGAATCGCTGTTGTTATTTCTTATAGCTGTGCTATAGTAATACTTTATTTCTTACGGTGACATTGTTAGTTATATTCAAAAAATTGGCCTAAAAATGTGTATTGATTTTAAAATTGCTAAACAAGCTGCAAAAGATAAAAAGAAAGCTAAATATGAACTTGGTACTTTTTGTGAACAATATGGTCTGCCTCCTATTGCCCCTTCCCGTAGAAAGCATAGGAAAAAGCAATTGGAAATTCACAAAAAACGTAAGCACCATAAAAAACGCTCTAGTCAAACTAATAAAGAAAGTTATTATGAAAAACCCAAGTCTAAAGGAAAAACTAGAAATAAAAAATCAACTTCTAAATCCACTGATAAGAGTAAAATTACTTGCTATAACTGTGGTAAAAAGGGTCATTATAAGAATGAATGTAAGTTAAAACAAAAATTAAACCAGTTAAATATTTCTGTGGAAGATTCTGAAAAGATTTTTGATTTACTTAGAACTCAGTCTGATGATGATAATGATATTTCTGATGTTCCTTATTCTTCTGATAATAATAATCAAAATAGTCAAACTCCTAGTGAAGATAATGAAGTTACTCTTTGCACTGATAATTGTAGATCTGATTGTTGCAAAACTATTAATGTTCTTACTAAAGAAGATCAAGAAAGTTCTTTGTTAATTGAATTAATTAGTAAACTTACTGATGATGATTTGAAACTTCAGTATATGAAACAATTAAAGGAATTGTTTTCTAAAAATGTTACGGGAAAAGGTAAAGTCATAAAAGCTAAAGAAAAACCGCTTATAAGCCTTAATAAAACTCTTGAGAGATTTAAAGTTGCTGAGAGAGAGATTACTCTCCCAGAACTAAATCAAGAGGTCAACAAGCTTAAGAAAGAGATTTCTAGTCTCAAGACTGAGATCTCCAATTTAAAAAGTGATATGACTGCGTTAGTTAACAAAGACTCTGAACTTCATATTTCTGATTCTTCAGAAAATGAAGACATGCCTGAAACTTCAGGAGTCAAGGATGAAGAGTCTCCTTTGTTGATTCAAGGTAATTCGTTAAAAAGAATAAAAGATATTACCATTCAAAAATGGTATATTTTGATTCGGTTAATGGTTGATGGTACTTTTGCCATTCAACTTCCTGCTCTTGTTGATACCGGTGCAGATCTTAACTGCATCCAAGAGGGATTAATCCCTACCAAATTTTATGTTAAAACCAGTGAACGATTAAACTCTGCTAATGGAAGCAGCATGGAAATTAAATATAAGCTCCCTAAGGTTCATATTTGTCAAAATGATATATGTTTTAAAACTTCTTTTGTGTTAATTCGTAATTTAACTGATAAAATTATTCTGGGATTACCATTTATTTATTTGTTATACCCTTTCACCACCAGTAATAATGGGTTATCTACTGAGCACCTTGGGCACAAAGTTATTTTTGAGTTTTTATCTCAGCCCAAAGAAAGAGATTTAAGATTTATTCAAGATGAGTCTATTTCTAAGTCTCTTAACTTGTTAAAATGTAAAACTTCTCATTTAAAGTTTTTAAAACATGAAATTAAGTATAAACAGGTTGAAGATCTTCTTTTAAGTGAAAAAATACAAGATAAAATTGAAGAACTTCGTCTATTCATGGTTAAAAATTTGTGTGCTGATTCTCCTAATGCTTTTTGGCATCGTAGGAAACATGTAGTTAAACTTCCTTACGCTAAAGAATTTAAAGAGCATCTTATTCCTACTAAAGCTAGACCTATTCAAATGAGTCACCAACAAATGGAGCTTTGTAAACAAGAAATTAACGATTTACTTGCCAAAGGCTTAATAAAACATAGTAAATCTCCTTGGTCTTGCCCTGCCTTTTATGTTAATAATGAAGCAGAGAAAGAGAGAGGTGTCCCTCGTCTGGTCATCAATTATAAGCCTCTTAATAAGGTCTTAGAATGGATTAGGTATCCCCTTCCTAATAAGGAAGACCTTCTTAGTCGTCTTAGTAATGCTACCATTTTTAGTAAATTCGACCTTAAGTCTGGTTTCTGGCAAGTCAGTATCCATCCTAGTGATAGGTACAAAACCGCCTTCACCACCCCTTTTGGTCATTATGAATGGGTTGTTCAAGCATTTGGCTTGAAAAACGCTCCTAGTGAATTTCAAAATATTCTCAATGAAATTTTAAATCCCTTTAGTCATTTCATCATTGTCTATATTGATGATATCCTTGTTTTTTCTAAATCTATTGACGAACATTTCAAACACTTGAATTCGTTCTTCAAAGCTATCAAAGTCAATGGTTTGGTTCTGTCACCAACCAAATGTTCCCTTTTCCAGGTTAAAGTTAAATTTCTTGGTCATGATATTCATCGGGGTTTGGTTCGTCCTATTCAAAGAGTTATTCAATTCGCTGATAGATTTCCTGATAAAATCCTTGATAGAACTCAACTTCAAAGATTCTTAGGATCTCTTAATTATGTTGGCAAATTTTATAAAAATTTACGAAAAATCTGTAAACCTTTGTTTCTTCGTTTACAGAAGAATCCTCCTCCCTGGACTGATGAGCATTCTGCCATCGTTCAGCAAGTTAAAAAATATGTTAAGGTTCTTCCTTGCCTTGGCATTTCTAATGAATTAGCTTTCAAAATTGTTGAAACTGACGCCTCCGAAATTGGTTTCGGCGGTATTCTGAAGCAGAAGTTGACTCCTGCTTCTTCTGAACAAATTGTTCGGTTCCACTCTGGCGCGTGGAATCAAGCACAATTAAACTACAGCACTATTAAAAAAGAAATTTTAGCTCTAGTTTTCTGTGTCAGTAAATTTCAAAATGATTTATTAAATCAAAAATTTTTAGTTCGTATTGACTGTAAGTCTGCTAAATATATTTTAGAAAAAGATGTTAAAAACATCGCTGCTAAACATATTTTCGCCAGATGGCAATCTATTTTAAGTATTTTTGATTTTGAAATTGAATATATTAAAGGTAGTGATAATTCAGTTCCTGATTTTCTAACTCGGGAATTTATTAATTCAGGTACCCCTCAAGTCCAAAATGAGTGTGAGAGGGAAAGATAAAAATGTTCGGCCCTTGGGTCCTCCAAGCCCAAGCCCACCTAGTCAGAAGCCCGTGGGAGCTATAATCCCACATCCAGTCACTCCCCTTACTGTAGTTAATAGGTTCACTCCTTTGGTTTCTAGCTCGAAACCCTATAGTTCGGCTCTGGTTCAACCCCCTTTAATGGTTGATCCGTATGCTTCCTCCAGTAATCCTTCTGCTGGTCAGCGTATTCAAACTGAATACATCCCTGTTTTCAGCACCAATTTATTTCATATCGAAAGACATATGAAATCAATTGATGATCCAGTCAAATTAGCTGCCCAGTTCTTCCCAACTGGTTGGCATTTTATTCCTTCTGCTCCTTATAAATCTCTCATGTATTATAAGGACGTCCTTTTGCAAACTCAGTCAATCGCTATTAAACCTATTTATGATAGAAATGATTCTTCAAAAATCATCTATCATTCTCTTTATATTAAACAGGTTATCTCCATGCCTAACTGGGGTAATCATCCTAGTGATCTTAGGCAGCTTGAAGGTCATGATAGCCAGTTTTGCTATTATGATTACATGGAAGCTTGGAACAGAGTTTTTCTGTTTCAAACTCCATCTTTTAGTCATTCGTGGTTCATCCAATTTGACCACAAATTTAAAAGTCAATTTCCTCATTGGTTTGTTCTTTGGTGGGAACGTTATGGTCTCATCTTTGATATCCTCCCAATTGAGCTTCAGACTGTTCTTAATGTCTTTAGCTCTAGGGTTCCGGTGGTGCAGTCTAATTGCTGCATCCCAGTTATTCTTCATTTCGCCAGTAAATATAAAGTCCCATGGATCCTTCGATGGAACTATGGATTTTATTCCCCAACAGTCAATGTTGCCCTTTCTTCCCTAGTCGCCCCTGAAAAAGGCGCCTCTAGTAATCATCTTAATCAAATTACTCATGTTACTCGTGAGTTTTCAGTTAAATGGTGGGATAAGTTTGATCCTTATCGCATCGTGGGTCAAGTTCAGAAGGAATTCCCCAATCCTTCACCTATTCAAACGATTCCTCCTCCAAAGGAATCATCCTCCAGTAAATCTAAATCCAAGAAATCTCCTAGTTCAAAATTAGATTTCGCGGATATTGATCATTGTACCAATAATGAGCTTAAACAGTTATCCCGTTTAATTCAGAAAAGAATGGATAAACTCAGTGAGGACTCGGTTCCTTCTGTTTGTTCGTCTTCTTCTTCTCGCTCCAGTCATCACTCTAGTCCTTCCGATCCGTACGGCAGCATCTCTCTTCAGGATGCCCAGGATCCGTTTGCCTAGGGTCCAGGATCCGGTTTCCTTGGATTCCTACAGTCACCTTGGTCAGCTTTGTTACTAGATGCCCCTGCCCGCGCAGCCCGTGCTCCTTTGTCCAAAGTAGCCGAAAGCAGTTGCTGAGTCAGTTGTCATTTAGTATTAGTCAGATGTCTGTAGTCAAAAGTTGTTATTATCTTTATTTGTCTGTATTTGATTAACGCGTCTGTAATAGTAAAAGTTGTTTGTAATAGTCAAAAGTTGTAATAATGCTTTCATCTTTTGATAAAGCATTACTGTTGTTCAATAGTCATTTATGTTTTGTAATTATTGAGTTGTAATTACTCCGCCTTTCTCTTCTTATTTAAGAGAGGCTCAGTCATTGTTAAGGGGCAGGATTTAGTAATCCAATAGAAAGCTTGTGAAGACTTAGATTCCTATCTAACGAATCTTCAGCTCTCTTGCCTTCTCTCTTAGATATGCTAAGTTTCTATAATCGAGTCAATCTATTGTAAGTTATCAAATTATTTGTTTGTAATTATTTCAAAGTTCAATAAAAGTTTTATTTTTATAATCTCTTTTATACTTATGAATTGCTGTTGTTATTTCTTATAGCTGTGCTATAGTTATAATTCAGACTTTGTTTGCGCCACTCTTCTCATTTACCTCATCTTCCGCCTTTTGGTATCAAAGCCATGAGTTGTTTGTTTACTAAACGATGTTCTTGATCTCCTTCTTCTAGTCATTTTTAAAAATCAAAAGTTTTGATCTTTCTTTGTTCAAGAAGTCACCTAGTCTCTTTGTATAAACCACCCTCCATCGCCATAGGTCCCTGTCCAGCCTTTGTCAGTCTCGAGTGTGTGAGCAGTTTTGGCTTTCTGGGAATCACTAGATGATAGGGTATGTGTTTATGTTAAGCAAAGAAAGGGGTATGTACGGAAGAACACAGATCAATTAAAACTTTATTTTTTAATAATGAGTAGATTGTTTAGATCCAGTTCGTCGGTTAGTAATAGATCTTCTCTTCCTTCTGTTCCTAATATAGTTAACCAAGAAGAACAAAGTTATGAAAATATTAATCAAACCCTTAATAATTGGAACATACCTAGTGTTTCTCCTAAGGAGATTTACCAGTCAACTTTCATTGATAATTTTAAAACGGATTACAATGTTAAAACAGTTGAACGTGTTTATGCTATTAATAAAGAATATGAAAATTGTAGTCTTCTTTCTCCTGATGTAATTAATAAACATCGTAAAAAGGGTTATAATTTTATTCATATTGGTCTTGTTCAAGTTGCAGTCAAACCATTAACTATTAAAGGAATTAACTCAAGTGTCTTTTTATGCCTAAGAGATGCTCGTTATCTAAATTATGCTCCTAGTATTATTGGAATAATGGAATCTAGTTTACATGATGGTCCTATTCATTTTAATTGCTTTCCTGATCTTCCTTTAAGTCTATCTGATATTAATTTACTTAAGGCTTTAACTTTGAATATTAAAACTGCTGGAGAGATAACTCAAATGATTGAGGGATCTCAACCCTTAGCTTTAATTTTTAGAATTTATTATAAAGTTATGAAAACTAACTTAAATATTCATGCTCTTAATAAAAGTCCTAAAGATCATACTGTTTTAATACAGAGTAGCACTAGTAATGCCAATATTCAAACACCTAAGACTATTCTTTGGAAAGATGTCACGTTACCCAGTCAATGGATTCTTCCTCAGGAAGTTCCACAAAAACCAGTTAATAATAATTTGTTAAATTTGGAAAATATTAAACAATTTTCTGATGGTACTGTTCGAATTAGTTTTGAACGTACTAGAAGACCTGTTATTATTGAGGAATTCACCAATTCTTCAGTCCCTTCTATCTCTAGAAGAGACACTGATGTTTTATCTGACTTTTCTATTCCTGATATTAAACTGAAAGGTGTTTTAAATCAGGGTCAGACAAGTCATCCTTGCTATACTCCTGCCTTCCGGGCCGATGGAGAGCAAGATGATGTTTCTCCTACTGTTTCAATTGGACCTTCTCCCTCTGATTTTGATGCCCCAATTAATCACCAATTAAGAGTCCTTACAAAAGTCTCTAAATTGAATTGGGATAGTCTTGTCGATGATTTTAATTCTAAAGCTAATCAACATAAACGACATGTTTTTCGTAATATGCATGATAAAGCTGATAGAGATAAAATTGTTCATAATTGGAAAAAATTTATTAAACTTACTAGAGAGAACCTTACATTTTATGATTGGTATGATAGAAATCATTGTAAAGTTCTTACTAAATCTCAATGGATAAAAGAAGATAAGTCAAAAATTTTAGCTTCTCATCCACCCCTTGAAACTGTTCTTTTACAAGTCAAAAATAACTCAGTTGTTGCTAGTCCTTTTAAAGTCGCTGATGGTAAAACTGATGATAAAAAGATTATTGAACAAAATAATTTTACTAATCAGTATTTGGCCACCATAGGTAAACAACTTGATAAAATTGAAGAAAAGTTTGACAATACTCTTATTAAAACCCCTGATAAGAAGCTTGAGCAGCCTTTATTATCTCTCCCTGATAATAGGGATGGAAAAGGATTGCCTGGTAAAGATTCTGATTTAGTTAAAAGTATTGATAAACTTATTAAAAAGATTGGTTCCCACTCTGGCGAAGCCAGTGGAACCGTTGCCATCATTGATCAGATTCAAGAATCTGCCGATGATTACAATAGTGACTCAGACGAGGTATCTGATGTCGCTTCTGTTCCCGACCTTACTGAACAACTAAAAAAATTAACTTTTAATAACACTAGTATTACAAAAAATTGGTATACTAGACCCACTCCCCCTGATCTTCAGTTCGAGGAAAAGAATCTTGACAATCAGTTTTCTGTTTCCTCCAATAAAATTTATGAATGGAATATTGATGGCTTCAGTGAACATCAAATTCTTACTAAAATGAACCACATGTCTATGGTTGCTAATAGTTACATCACTGCTTTTACTAATCTCACTCAACCAGAAATTGTTGAAATTTTAACTAATGGTTTTTCGGGAGTTCTTCGCTCTTGGTGGGAAAAACACCTTGATGAAGATGCTAGGAACTCTATTATTCATGCTTATCAACTTGATGATAATGGTCAACCTATCTTCCGTGAAGATATTGGTTTTGGTGTTCCTGATGGTATTAATACTTTAATTTTCACTATAATAAAACATTTTATTGGTACTCCTAGTAATATTACTGAACGTATTCATGATCAACTTAGTAATCTTACTTGTCCTACTTTAAGTGATTTTAGATGGTATAAAGATGTTTTTATTTCACGTGTCATGCTTCGTAATGATAGTAATAAACCTTTTTGGAAGGAAAAATTTGTTAATGGTCTTCCGTCTTTATTTGCTCATAAAGTCCGTGAAGAACTTAGTAAAACATTGGGCTATATTGATTATGATAACCTCACTTACGGTGACATTGTTAGTTATATTCAATATAGCCCAATGTTTTACTAAGTTCTTCACGGACTTTATGAGCAAATAAAGACGGAAGACCATTAACAAATTTTTCCTTCCAAAAAGGTTTATTACTATCATTACGAAGCATGACACGTGAAATAAAAACATCTTTATACCATCTAAAATCACTTAAAGTAGGACAAGTAAGATTACTAAGTTGATCATGAATACGTTCAGTAATATTACTAGGAGTACCAATAAAATGTTTTATTATAGTGAAAATTAAAGTATTAATACCATCAGATGAGAAGAGTGGCGCAAACAAAGTCTGAATTATAACTATAGCACAGCTATAAGAAATAACAACAGCAATTCATAAGTATAAAAGAGATTATAAAAATAAAACTTTTATTGAACTTTGAAATAATTACAAACAAATAATTTGATAACTTACAATAGATTGACTCGATTATAGAAACTTAGCATATCTAAGAGAGAAGGCAAGAGAGCTGAAGATTCGTTAGATAGGAATCTAAGTCTTCACAAGCTTTCTATTGGATTACTAAATCCTGCCCCTTAACAATGACTGAGCCTCTCTTAAATAAGAAGAGAAAGGCGGAGTAATTACAACTCAATAATTACAAAACATAAATGACTATTGAACAACAGTAATGCTTTATCAAAAGATGAAAGCATTATTACAACTTTTGACTATTACAAACAACTTTTACTATTACAGACGCGTTAATCAAATACAGACAAATAAAGATAATAACAACTTTTGACTACAGACATCTGACTAATACTAAATGACAACTGACTCAGCAACTGCTTTCGGCTACTTTGGACAAAGGAGCACGGGCTGCGCGGGCAGGGGCATCTAGTAACAAAGCTGACCAAGGTGACTGTAGGAATCCAAGGAAACCGGATCCTGGACCCTAGGCAAACGGATCCTGGGCATCCTGAAGAGAGATGCTGCCGTACGGATCGGAAGGACTAGAGTGATGACTGGAGCGAGAAGAAGAAGACGAACAAACAGAAGGAACCGAGTCCTCACTGAGTTTATCCATTCTTTTCTGAATTAAACGGGATAACTGTTTAAGCTCATTATTGGTACAATGATCAATATCCGCGAAATCTAATTTTGAACTAGGAGATTTCTTGGATTTAGATTTACTGGAGGATGATTCCTTTGGAGGAGGAATCGTTTGAATAGGTGAAGGATTGGGGAATTCCTTCTGAACTTGACCCACGATGCGATAAGGATCAAACTTATCCCACCATTTAACTGAAAACTCACGAGTAACATGAGTAATTTGATTAAGATGATTACTAGAGGCGCCTTTTTCAGGGGCGACTAGGGAAGAAAGGGCAACATTGACTGTTGGGGAATAAAATCCATAGTTCCATCGAAGGATCCATGGGACTTTATATTTACTGGCGAAATGAAGAATAACTGGGATGCAGCAATTAGACTGCACCACCGGAACCCTAGAGCTAAAGACATTAAGAACAGTCTGAAGCTCAATTGGGAGGATATCAAAGATGAGACCATAACGTTCCCACCAAAGAACAAACCAATGAGGAAATTGACTTTTAAATTTGTGGTCAAATTGGATGAACCACGAATGACTAAAAGATGGAGTTTGAAACAGAAAAACTCTGTTCCAAGCTTCCATGTAATCATAATAGCAAAACTGGCTATCATGACCTTCAAGCTGCCTAAGATCACTAGGATGATTACCCCAGTTAGGCATGGAGATAACCTGTTTAATATAAAGAGAATGATAGATGATTTTTGAAGAATCATTTCTATCATAAATAGGTTTAATAGCGATTGACTGAGTTTGCAAAAGGACGTCCTTATAATACATGAGAGATTTATAAGGAGCAGAAGGAATAAAATGCCAACCAGTTGGGAAGAACTGGGCAGCTAATTTGACTGGATCATCAATTGATTTCATATGTCTTTCGATATGAAATAAATTGGTGCTGAAAACAGGGATGTATTCAGTTTGAATACGCTGACCAGCAGAAGGATTACTGGAGGAAGCATACGGATCAACCATTAAAGGGGGTTGAACCAGAGCCGAACTATAGGGTTTCGAGCTAGAAACCAAAGGAGTGAACCTATTAACTACAGTAAGGGGAGTGACTGGATGTGGGATTATAGCTCCCACGGGCTTCTGACTAGGTGGGCTTGGGCTTGGAGGACCCAAGGGCCGAACATTTTTATCTTTCCCTCTCACACTCATTTTGGACTTGAGGGGTACCTGAATTAATAAATTCCCGAGTTAGAAAATCAGGAACTGAATTATCACTACCTTTAATATATTCAATTTCAAAATCAAAAATACTTAAAATAGATTGCCATCTGGCGAAAATATGTTTAGCAGCGATGTTTTTAACATCTTTTTCTAAAATATATTTAGCAGACTTACAGTCAATACGAACTAAAAATTTTTGATTTAATAAATCATTTTGAAATTTACTGACACAGAAAACTAGAGCTAAAATTTCTTTTTTAATAGTGCTGTAGTTTAATTGTGCTTGATTCCACGCGCCAGAGTGGAACCGAACAATTTGTTCAGAAGAAGCAGGAGTCAACTTCTGCTTCAGAATACCGCCGAAACCAATTTCGGAGGCGTCAGTTTCAACAATTTTGAAAGCTAATTCATTAGAAATGCCAAGGCAAGGAAGAACCTTAACATATTTTTTAACTTGCTGAACGATGGCAGAATGCTCATCAGTCCAGGGAGGAGGATTCTTCTGTAAACGAAGAAACAAAGGTTTACAGATTTTTCGTAAATTTTTATAAAATTTGCCAACATAATTAAGAGATCCTAAGAATCTTTGAAGTTGAGTTCTATCAAGGATTTTATCAGGAAATCTATCAGCGAATTGAATAACTCTTTGAATAGGACGAACCAAACCCCGATGAATATCATGACCAAGAAATTTAACTTTAACCTGGAAAAGGGAACATTTGGTTGGTGACAGAACCAAACCATTGACTTTGATAGCTTTGAAGAACGAATTCAAGTGTTTGAAATGTTCGTCAATAGATTTAGAAAAAACAAGGATATCATCAATATAGACAATGATGAAATGACTAAAGGGATTTAAAATTTCATTGAGAATATTTTGAAATTCACTAGGAGCGTTTTTCAAGCCAAATGCTTGAACAACCCATTCATAATGACCAAAAGGGGTGGTGAAGGCGGTTTTGTACCTATCACTAGGATGGATACTGACTTGCCAGAAACCAGACTTAAGGTCGAATTTACTAAAAATGGTAGCATTACTAAGACGACTAAGAAGGTCTTCCTTATTAGGAAGGGGATACCTAATCCATTCTAAGACCTTATTAAGAGGCTTATAATTGATGACCAGACGAGGGACACCTCTCTCTTTCTCTGCTTCATTATTAACATAAAAGGCAGGGCAAGACCAAGGAGATTTACTATGTTTTATTAAGCCTTTGGCAAGTAAATCGTTAATTTCTTGTTTACAAAGCTCCATTTGTTGGTGACTCATTTGAATAGGTCTAGCTTTAGTAGGAATAAGATGCTCTTTAAATTCTTTAGCGTAAGGAAGTTTAACTACATGTTTCCTACGATGCCAAAAAGCATTAGGAGAATCAGCACACAAATTTTTAACCATGAATAGACGAAGTTCTTCAATTTTATCTTGTATTTTTTCACTTAAAAGAAGATCTTCAACCTGTTTATACTTAATTTCATGTTTTAAAAACTTTAAATGAGAAGTTTTACATTTTAACAAGTTAAGAGACTTAGAAATAGACTCATCTTGAATAAATCTTAAATCTCTTTCTTTGGGCTGAGATAAAAACTCAAAAATAACTTTGTGCCCAAGGTGCTCAGTAGATAACCCATTATTACTGGTGGTGAAAGGGTATAACAAATAAATAAATGGTAATCCCAGAATAATTTTATCAGTTAAATTACGAATTAACACAAAAGAAGTTTTAAAACATATATCATTTTGACAAATATGAACCTTAGGGAGCTTATATTTAATTTCCATGCTGCTTCCATTAGCAGAGTTTAATCGTTCACTGGTTTTAACATAAAATTTGGTAGGGATTAATCCCTCTTGGATGCAGTTAAGATCTGCACCGGTATCAACAAGAGCAGGAAGTTGAATGGCAAAAGTACCATCAACCATTAACCGAATCAAAATATACCATTTTTGAATGGTAATATCTTTTATTCTTTTTAACGAATTACCTTGAATCAACAAAGGAGACTCTTCATCCTTGACTCCTGAAGTTTCAGGCATGTCTTCATTTTCTGAAGAATCAGAAATATGAAGTTCAGAGTCTTTGTTAACTAACGCAGTCATATCACTTTTTAAATTGGAGATCTCAGTCTTGAGACTAGAAATCTCTTTCTTAAGCTTGTTGACCTCTTGATTTAGTTCTGGGAGAGTAATCTCTCTCTCAGCAACTTTAAATCTCTCAAGAGTTTTATTAAGGCTTATAAGCGGTTTTTCTTTAGCTTTTATGACTTTACCTTTTCCCGTAACATTTTTAGAAAACAATTCCTTTAATTGTTTCATATACTGAAGTTTCAAATCATCATCAGTAAGTTTACTAATTAATTCAATTAACAAAGAACTTTCTTGATCTTCTTTAGTAAGAACATTAATAGTTTTGCAACAATCAGATCTACAATTATCAGTGCAAAGAGTAACTTCATTATCTTCACTAGGAGTTTGACTATTTTGATTATTATTATCAGAAGAATAAGGAACATCAGAAATATCATTATCATCATCAGACTGAGTTCTAAGTAAATCAAAAATCTTTTCAGAATCTTCCACAGAAATATTTAACTGGTTTAATTTTTGTTTTAACTTACATTCATTCTTATAATGACCCTTTTTACCACAGTTATAGCAAGTAATTTTACTCTTATCAGTGGATTTAGAAGTTGATTTTTTATTTCTAGTTTTTCCTTTAGACTTGGGTTTTTCATAATAACTTTCTTTATTAGTTTGACTAGAGCGTTTTTTATGGTGCTTACGTTTTTTGTGAATTTCCAATTGCTTTTTCCTATGCTTTCTACGGGAAGGGGCAATAGGAGGCAGACCATATTGTTCACAAAAAGTACCAAGTTCATATTTAGCTTTCTTTTTATCTTTTGCAGCTTGTTTAGCAATTTTAAAATCAATACACATTTTTAGGCCAATTTTTTGAATATAACTAACAATGTCACCGTAAGTGAGGTTATCATAATCAATATAGCCCAATGTTTTACTAAGTTCTTCACGGACTTTATGAGCAAATAAAGACGGAAGACCATTAACAAATTTTTCCTTCCAAAAAGGTTTATTACTATCATTACGAAGCATGACACGTGAAATAAAAACATCTTTATACCATCTAAAATCACTTAAAGTAGGACAAGTAAGATTACTAAGTTGATCATGAATACGTTCAGTAATATTACTAGGAGTACCAATAAAATGTTTTATTATAGTGAAAATTAAAGTATTAATACCATCAGGAATACCAAAACCAATATCTTCACGGAAGATAGGTTGACCATTATCATCAAGTTGATAAGCATGAATAATAGAGTTCCTAGCATCTTCATCAAGGTGTTTTTCCCACCAAGAGCGAAGAACTCCCGAAAAACCATTAGTTAAAATTTCAACAATTTCTGGTTGAGTGAGATTAGTAAAAGCAGTGATGTAACTATTAGCAACCATAGACATGTGGTTCATTTTAGTAAGAATTTGATGTTCACTGAAGCCATCAATATTCCATTCATAAATTTTATTGGAGGAAACAGAAAACTGATTGTCAAGATTCTTTTCCTCGAACTGAAGATCAGGGGGAGTGGGTCTAGTATACCAATTTTTTGTAATACTAGTGTTATTAAAAGTTAATTTTTTTAGTTGTTCAGTAAGGTCGGGAACAGAAGCGACATCAGATACCTCGTCTGAGTCACTATTGTAATCATCGGCAGATTCTTGAATCTGATCAATGATGGCAACGGTTCCACTGGCTTCGCCAGAGTGGGAACCAATCTTTTTAATAAGTTTATCAATACTTTTAACTAAATCAGAATCTTTACCAGGCAATCCTTTTCCATCCCTATTATCAGGGAGAGATAATAAAGGCTGCTCAAGCTTCTTATCAGGGGTTTTAATAAGAGTATTGTCAAACTTTTCTTCAATTTTATCAAGTTGTTTACCTATGGTGGCCAAATACTGATTAGTAAAATTATTTTGTTCAATAATCTTTTTATCATCAGTTTTACCATCAGCGACTTTAAAAGGACTAGCAACAACTGAGTTATTTTTGACTTGTAAAAGAACAGTTTCAAGGGGTGGATGAGAAGCTAAAATTTTTGACTTATCTTCTTTTATCCATTGAGATTTAGTAAGAACTTTACAATGATTTCTATCATACCAATCATAAAATGTAAGGTTCTCTCTAGTAAGTTTAATAAATTTTTTCCAATTATGAACAATTTTATCTCTATCAGCTTTATCATGCATATTACGAAAAACATGTCGTTTATGTTGATTAGCTTTAGAATTAAAATCATCGACAAGACTATCCCAATTCAATTTAGAGACTTTTGTAAGGACTCTTAATTGGTGATTAATTGGGGCATCAAAATCAGAGGGAGAAGGTCCAATTGAAACAGTAGGAGAAACATCATCTTGCTCTCCATCGGCCCGGAAGGCAGGAGTATAGCAAGGATGACTTGTCTGACCCTGATTTAAAACACCTTTCAGTTTAATATCAGGAATAGAAAAGTCAGATAAAACATCAGTGTCTCTTCTAGAGATAGAAGGGACTGAAGAATTGGTGAATTCCTCAATAATAACAGGTCTTCTAGTACGTTCAAAACTAATTCGAACAGTACCATCAGAAAATTGTTTAATATTTTCCAAATTTAACAAATTATTATTAACTGGTTTTTGTGGAACTTCCTGAGGAAGAATCCATTGACTGGGTAACGTGACATCTTTCCAAAGAATAGTCTTAGGTGTTTGAATATTGGCATTACTAGTGCTACTCTGTATTAAAACAGTATGATCTTTAGGACTTTTATTAAGAGCATGAATATTTAAGTTAGTTTTCATAACTTTATAATAAATTCTAAAAATTAAAGCTAAGGGTTGAGATCCCTCAATCATTTGAGTTATCTCTCCAGCAGTTTTAATATTCAAAGTTAAAGCCTTAAGTAAATTAATATCAGATAGACTTAAAGGAAGATCAGGAAAGCAATTAAAATGAATAGGACCATCATGTAAACTAGATTCCATTATTCCAATAATACTAGGAGCATAATTTAGATAACGAGCATCTCTTAGGCATAAAAAGACACTTGAGTTAATTCCTTTAATAGTTAATGGTTTGACTGCAACTTGAACAAGACCAATATGAATAAAATTATAACCCTTTTTACGATGTTTATTAATTACATCAGGAGAAAGAAGACTACAATTTTCATATTCTTTATTAATAGCATAAACACGTTCAACTGTTTTAACATTGTAATCCGTTTTAAAATTATCAATGAAAGTTGACTGGTAAATCTCCTTAGGAGAAACACTAGGTATGTTCCAATTATTAAGGGTTTGATTAATATTTTCATAACTTTGTTCTTCTTGGTTAACTATATTAGGAACAGAAGGAAGAGAAGATCTATTACTAACCGACGAACTGGATCTAAACAATCTACTCATTATTAAAAAATAAAGTTTTAATTGATCTGTGTTCTTCCGTACATACCCCTTTCTTTGCTTAACATAAACACATACCCTATCATCTAGTGATTCCCAGAAAGCCAAAACTGCTCACACACTCGAGACTGACAAAGGCTGGACAGGGACCTATGGCGATGGAGGGTGGTTTATACAAAGAGACTAGGTGACTTCTTGAACAAAGAAAGATCAAAACTTTTGATTTTTAAAAATGACTAGAAGAAGGAGATCAAGAACATCGTTTAGATCCAGTCAACATAGTAAATCTCCTTGGTCTTGCCCTGCCTTTTATGTTAATAATGAGAAGAGTGGCGCAAACAAAGTCTGAATTATAACTATAGCACAGCTATAAGAAATAACAACAGCAATTCATAAGTATAAAAGAGATTATAAAAATAAAACTTTTATTGAACTTTGAAATAATTACAAACAAATAATTTGATAACTTACAATAGATTGACTCGATTATAGAAACTTAGCATATCTAAGAGAGAAGGCAAGAGAGCTGAAGATTCGTTAGATAGGAATCTAAGTCTTCACAAGCTTTCTATTGGATTACTAAATCCTGCCTCTTAACAATGACTGAGCCTCTCTTAAATAAGAAGAGAAAGGCGGAGTAATTACAACTCAATAATTACAAAACATAAATGACTATTGAACAACAGTAATGCTTTATCAAAAGATGAAAGCATTATTACAACTTTTGACTATTACAAACAACTTTTACTATTACAGACGCGTTAATCAAATACAGACAAATAAAGATAATAACAACTTTTGACTACAGACATCTGACTAATACTAAATGACAACTGACTCAGCAACTGCTTTCGGCTACTTTGGACAAAGGAGCACGGGCTGCGCGGGCAGGGGCATCTAGTAACAAAGCTGACCAAGGTGACTGTAGGAATCCAAGGAAACCGGATCCTGGACCCTAGGCAAACGGATCCTGGGCATCCTGAAGAGAGATGCTGCCGTACGGATCGGAAGGACTAGAGTGATGACTGGAGCGAGAAGAAGAAGACGAACAAACAGAAGGAACCGAGTCCTCACTGAGTTTATCCATTCTTTTCTGAATTAAACGGGATAACTGTTTAAGCTCATTATTGGTACAATGATCAATATCCGCGAAATCTAATTTTGAACTAGGAGATTTCTTGGATTTAGATTTACTGGAGGATGATTCCTTTGGAGGAGGAATCGTTTGAATAGGTGAAGGATTGGGGAATTCCTTCTGAACTTGACCCACGATGCGATAAGGATCAAACTTATCCCACCATTTAACTGAAAACTCACGAGTAACATGAGTAATTTGATTAAGATGATTACTAGAGGCGCCTTTTTCAGGGGCGACTAGGGAAGAAAGGGCAACATTGACTGTTGGGGAATAAAATCCATAGTTCCATCGAAGGATCCATGGGACTTTATATTTACTGGCGAAATGAAGAATAACTGGGATGCAGCAATTAGACTGCACCACCGGAACCCTAGAGCTAAAGACATTAAGAACAGTCTGAAGCTCAATTGGGAGGATATCAAAGATGAGACCATAACGTTCCCACCAAAGAACAAACCAATGAGGAAATTGACTTTTAAATTTGTGGTCAAATTGGATGAACCACGAATGACTAAAAGATGGAGTTTGAAACAGAAAAACTCTGTTCCAAGCTTCCATGTAATCATAATAGCAAAACTGGCTATCATGACCTTCAAGCTGCCTAAGATCACTAGGATGATTACCCCAGTTAGGCATGGAGATAACCTGTTTAATATAAAGAGAATGATAGATGATTTTTGAAGAATCATTTCTATCATAAATAGGTTTAATAGCGATTGACTGAGTTTGCAAAAGGACGTCCTTATAATACATGAGAGATTTATAAGGAGCAGAAGGAATAAAATGCCAACCAGTTGGGAAGAACTGGGCAGCTAATTTGACTGGATCATCAATTGATTTCATATGTCTTTCGATATGAAATAAATTGGTGCTGAAAACAGGGATGTATTCAGTTTGAATACGCTGACCAGCAGAAGGATTACTGGAGGAAGCATACGGATCAACCATTAAAGGGGGTTGAACCAGAGCCGAACTATAGGGTTTCGAGCTAGAAACCAAAGGAGTGAACCTATTAACTACAGTAAGGGGAGTGACTGGATGTGGGATTATAGCTCCCACGGGCTTCTGACTAGGTGGGCTTGGGCTTGGAGGACCCAAGGGCCGAACATTTTTATCTTTCCCTCTCACACTCATTTTGGACTTGAGGGGTACCTGAATTAATAAATTCCCGAGTTAGAAAATCAGGAACTGAATTATCACTACCTTTAATATATTCAATTTCAAAATCAAAAATACTTAAAATAGATTGCCATCTGGCGAAAATATGTTTAGCAGCGATGTTTTTAACATCTTTTTCTAAAATATATTTAGCAGACTTACAGTCAATACGAACTAAAAATTTTTGATTTAATAAATCATTTTGAAATTTACTGACACAGAAAACTAGAGCTAAAATTTCTTTTTTAATAGTGCTGTAGTTTAATTGTGCTTGATTCCACGCGCCAGAGTGGAACCGAACAATTTGTTCAGAAGAAGCAGGAGTCAACTTCTGCTTCAGAATACCGCCGAAACCAATTTCGGAGGCGTCAGTTTCAACAATTTTGAAAGCTAATTCATTAGAAATGCCAAGGCAAGGAAGAACCTTAACATATTTTTTAACTTGCTGAACGATGGCAGAATGCTCATCAGTCCAGGGAGGAGGATTCTTCTGTAAACGAAGAAACAAAGGTTTACAGATTTTTCGTAAATTTTTATAAAATTTGCCAACATAATTAAGAGATCCTAAGAATCTTTGAAGTTGAGTTCTATCAAGGATTTTATCAGGAAATCTATCAGCGAATTGAATAACTCTTTGAATAGGACGAACCAAACCCCGATGAATATCATGACCAAGAAATTTAACTTTAACCTGGAAAAGGGAACATTTGGTTGGTGACAGAACCAAACCATTGACTTTGATAGCTTTGAAGAACGAATTCAAGTGTTTGAAATGTTCGTCAATAGATTTAGAAAAAACAAGGATATCATCAATATAGACAATGATGAAATGACTAAAGGGATTTAAAATTTCATTGAGAATATTTTGAAATTCACTAGGAGCGTTTTTCAAGCCAAATGCTTGAACAACCCATTCATAATGACCAAAAGGGGTGGTGAAGGCGGTTTTGTACCTATCACTAGGATGGATACTGACTTGCCAGAAACCAGACTTAAGGTCGAATTTACTAAAAATGGTAGCATTACTAAGACGACTAAGAAGGTCTTCCTTATTAGGAAGGGGATACCTAATCCATTCTAAGACCTTATTAAGAGGCTTATAATTGATGACCAGACGAGGGACACCTCTCTCTTTCTCTGCTTCATTATTAACATAAAAGGCAGGGCAAGACCAAGGAGATTTACTATGTTTTATTAAGCCTTTGGCAAGTAAATCGTTAATTTCTTGTTTACAAAGCTCCATTTGTTGGTGACTCATTTGAATAGGTCTAGCTTTAGTAGGAATAAGATGCTCTTTAAATTCTTTAGCGTAAGGAAGTTTAACTACATGTTTCCTACGATGCCAAAAAGCATTAGGAGAATCAGCACACAAATTTTTAACCATGAATAGACGAAGTTCTTCAATTTTATCTTGTATTTTTTCACTTAAAAGAAGATCTTCAACCTGTTTATACTTAATTTCATGTTTTAAAAACTTTAAATGAGAAGTTTTACATTTTAACAAGTTAAGAGACTTAGAAATAGACTCATCTTGAATAAATCTTAAATCTCTTTCTTTGGGCTGAGATAAAAACTCAAAAATAACTTTGTGCCCAAGGTGCTCAGTAGATAACCCATTATTACTGGTGGTGAAAGGGTATAACAAATAAATAAATGGTAATCCCAGAATAATTTTATCAGTTAAATTACGAATTAACACAAAAGAAGTTTTAAAACATATATCATTTTGACAAATATGAACCTTAGGGAGCTTATATTTAATTTCCATGCTGCTTCCATTAGCAGAGTTTAATCGTTCACTGGTTTTAACATAAAATTTGGTAGGGATTAATCCCTCTTGGATGCAGTTAAGATCTGCACCGGTATCAACAAGAGCAGGAAGTTGAATGGCAAAAGTACCATCAACCATTAACCGAATCAAAATATACCATTTTTGAATGGTAATATCTTTTATTCTTTTTAACGAATTACCTTGAATCAACAAAGGAGACTCTTCATCCTTGACTCCTGAAGTTTCAGGCATGTCTTCATTTTCTGAAGAATCAGAAATATGAAGTTCAGAGTCTTTGTTAACTAACGCAGTCATATCACTTTTTAAATTGGAGATCTCAGTCTTGAGACTAGAAATCTCTTTCTTAAGCTTGTTGACCTCTTGATTTAGTTCTGGGAGAGTAATCTCTCTCTCAGCAACTTTAAATCTCTCAAGAGTTTTATTAAGGCTTATAAGCGGTTTTTCTTTAGCTTTTATGACTTTACCTTTTCCCGTAACATTTTTAGAAAACAATTCCTTTAATTGTTTCATATACTGAAGTTTCAAATCATCATCAGTAAGTTTACTAATTAATTCAATTAACAAAGAACTTTCTTGATCTTCTTTAGTAAGAACATTAATAGTTTTGCAACAATCAGATCTACAATTATCAGTGCAAAGAGTAACTTCATTATCTTCACTAGGAGTTTGACTATTTTGATTATTATTATCAGAAGAATAAGGAACATCAGAAATATCATTATCATCATCAGACTGAGTTCTAAGTAAATCAAAAATCTTTTCAGAATCTTCCACAGAAATATTTAACTGGTTTAATTTTTGTTTTAACTTACATTCATTCTTATAATGACCCTTTTTACCACAGTTATAGCAAGTAATTTTACTCTTATCAGTGGATTTAGAAGTTGATTTTTTATTTCTAGTTTTTCCTTTAGACTTGGGTTTTTCATAATAACTTTCTTTATTAGTTTGACTAGAGCGTTTTTTATGGTGCTTACGTTTTTTGTGAATTTCCAATTGCTTTTTCCTATGCTTTCTACGGGAAGGGGCAATAGGAGGCAGACCATATTGTTCACAAAAAGTACCAAGTTCATATTTAGCTTTCTTTTTATCTTTTGCAGCTTGTTTAGCAATTTTAAAATCAATACACATTTTTAGGCCAATTTTTTGAATATAACTAACAATGTCACCGTAAGTGAGGTTATCATAATCAATATAGCCCAATGTTTTACTAAGTTCTTCACGGACTTTATGAGCAAATAAAGACGGAAGACCATTAACAAATTTTTCCTTCCAAAAAGGTTTATTACTATCATTACGAAGCATGACACGTGAAATAAAAACATCTTTATACCATCTAAAATCACTTAAAGTAGGACAAGTAAGATTACTAAGTTGATCATGAATACGTTCAGTAATATTACTAGGAGTACCAATAAAATGTTTTATTATAGTGAAAATTAAAGTATTAATACCATCAGGAACACCAAAACCAATATCTTCACGGAAGATAGGTTGACCATTATCATCAAGTTGATAAGCATGAATAATAGAGTTCCTAGCATCTTCATCAAGGTGTTTTTCCCACCAAGAGCGAAGAACTCCCGAAAAACCATTAGTTAAAATTTCAACAATTTCTGGTTGAGTGAGATTAGTAAAAGCAGTGATGTAACTATTAGCAACCATAGACATGTGGTTCATTTTAGTAAGAATTTGATGTTCACTGAAGCCATCAATATTCCATTCATAAATTTTATTGGAGGAAACAGAAAACTGATTGTCAAGATTCTTTTCCTCGAACTGAAGATCAGGGGGAGTGGGTCTAGTATACCAATTTTTTGTAATACTAGTGTTATTAAAAGTTAATTTTTTTAGTTGTTCAGTAAGGTCGGGAACAGAAGCGACATCAGATACCTCGTCTGAGTCACTATTGTAATCATCGGCAGATTCTTGAATCTGATCAATGATGGCAACGGTTCCACTGGCTTCGCCAGAGTGGGAACCAATCTTTTTAATAAGTTTATCAATACTTTTAACTAAATCAGAATCTTTACCAGGCAATCCTTTTCCATCCCTATTATCAGGGAGAGATAATAAAGGCTGCTCAAGCTTCTTATCAGGGGTTTTAATAAGGGTATTGTCAAACTTTTCTTCAATTTTATCAAGTTGTTTACCTATGGTGGCCAAATACTGATTAGTAAAATTATTTTGTTCAATAATCTTTTTATCATCAGTTTTACCATCAGCGACTTTAAAAGGACTAGCAACAACTGAGTTATTTTTGACTTGTAAAAGAACAGTTTCAAGGGGTGGATGAGAAGCTAAAATTTTTGACTTATCTTCTTTTATCCATTGAGATTTAGTAAGAACTTTACAATGATTTCTATCATACCAATCATAAAATGTAAGGTTCTCTCTAGTAAGTTTAATAAATTTTTTCCAATTATGAACAATTTTATCTCTATCAGCTTTATCATGCATATTACGAAAAACATGTCGTTTATGTTGATTAGCTTTAGAATTAAAATCATCGACAAGACTATCCCAATTCAATTTAGAGACTTTTGTAAGGACTCTTAATTGGTGATTAATTGGGGCATCAAAATCAGAGGGAGAAGGTCCAATTGAAACAGTAGGAGAAACATCATCTTGCTCTCCATCGGCCCGGAAGGCAGGAGTATAGCAAGGATGACTTGTCTGACCCTGATTTAAAACACCTTTCAGTTTAATATCAGGAATAGAAAAGTCAGATAAAACATCAGTGTCTCTTCTAGAGATAGAAGGGACTGAAGAATTGGTGAATTCCTCAATAATAACAGGTCTTCTAGTACGTTCAAAACTAATTCGAACAGTACCATCAGAAAATTGTTTAATATTTTCCAAATTTAACAAATTATTATTAACTGGTTTTTGTGGAACTTCCTGAGGAAGAATCCATTGACTGGGTAACGTGACATCTTTCCAAAGAATAGTCTTAGGTGTTTGAATATTGGCATTACTAGTGCTACTCTGTATTAAAACAGTATGATCTTTAGGACTTTTATTAAGAGCATGAATATTTAAGTTAGTTTTCATAACTTTATAATAAATTCTAAAAATTAAAGCTAAGGGTTGAGATCCCTCAATCATTTGAGTTATCTCTCCAGCAGTTTTAATATTCAAAGTTAAAGCCTTAAGTAAATTAATATCAGATAGACTTAAAGGAAGATCAGGAAAGCAATTAAAATGAATAGGACCATCATGTAAACTAGATTCCATTATTCCAATAATACTAGGAGCATAATTTAGATAACGAGCATCTCTTAGGCATAAAAAGACACTTGAGTTAATTCCTTTAATAGTTAATGGTTTGACTGCAACTTGAACAAGACCAATATGAATAAAATTATAACCCTTTTTACGATGTTTATTAATTACATCAGGAGAAAGAAGACTACAATTTTCATATTCTTTATTAATAGCATAAACACGTTCAACTGTTTTAACATTGTAATCCGTTTTAAAATTATCAATGAAAGTTGACTGGTAAATCTCCTTAGGAGAAACACTAGGTATGTTCCAATTATTAAGGGTTTGATTAATATTTTCATAACTTTGTTCTTCTTGGTTAACTATATTAGGAACAGAAGGAAGAGAAGATCTATTACTAACCGACGAACTGGATCTAAACAATCTACTCATTATTAAAAAATAAAGTTTTAATTGATCTGTGTTCTTCCGTACATACCCCTTTCTTTGCTTAACATAAACACATACCCTATCATCTAGTGATTCCCAGAAAGCCAAAACTGCTCACACACTCGAGACTGACAAAGGCTGGACAGGGACCTATGGCGATGGAGGGTGGTTTATACAAAGAGACTAGGTGACTTCTTGAACAAAGAAAGATCAAAACTTTTGATTTTTAAAAATGACTAGAAGAAGGAGATCAAGAACATCGTTTAGTAAACAAACAACTCATGGCCCTGATAAGTTTTGATCTTTCTTTGTTCAAGAAGTCACCTAGTCTCTTTGTATAAACCACCCTCCATCGCCATAGGTCCCTGTCCAGCCTTTGTCAGTCTCGAGTGTGTGAGCAGTTTTGGCTTTCTGGGAATCACTAGATGATAGGGTATGTGTTTATGTTAAGCAAAGAAAGGGGTATGTACGGAAGAACACAGATCAATTAAAACTTTATTTTTTAATAATGAGTAGATTGTTTAGATCCAGTTCGTCGGTTAGTAATAGATCTTCTCTTCCTTCTGTTCCTAATATAGTTAACCAAGAAGAACAAAGTTATGAAAATATTAATCAAACCCTTAATAATTGGAACATACCTAGTGTTTCTCCTAAGGAGATTTACCAGTCAACTTTCATTGATAATTTTAAAACGGATTACAATGTTAAAACAGTTGAACGTGTTTATGCTATTAATAAAGAATATGAAAATTGTAGTCTTCTTTCTCCTGATGTAATTAATAAACATCGTAAAAAGGGTTATAATTTTATTCATATTGGTCTTGTTCAAGTTGCAGTCAAACCATTAACTATTAAAGGAATTAACTCAAGTGTCTTTTTATGCCTAAAAGATCATACTGTTTTAATACAGAGTAGCACTAGTAATGCCAATATTCAAACACCTAAGACTATTCTTTGGAAAGATGTCACGTTACCCAGTCAATGGATTCTTCCTCAGGAAGTTCCACAAAAACCAGTTAATAATAATTTGTTAAATTTGGAAAATATTAAACAATTTTCTGATGGTACTGTTCGAATTAGTTTTGAACGTACTAGAAGACCTGTTATTATTGAGGAATTCACCAATTCTTCAGTCCCTTCTATCTCTAGAAGAGACACTGATGTTTTATCTGACTTTTCTATTCCTGATATTAAACTGAAAGGTGTTTTAAATCAGGGTCAGACAAGTCATCCTTGCTATACTCCTGCCTTCCGGGCCGATGGAGAGCAAGATGATGTTTCTCCTACTGTTTCAATTGGACCTTCTCCCTCTGATTTTGATGCCCCAATTAATCACCAATTAAGAGTCCTTACAAAAGTCTCTAAATTGAATTGGGATAGTCTTGTCGATGATTTTAATTCTAAAGCTAATCAACATAAACGACATGTTTTTCGTAATATGCATGATAAAGCTGATAGAGATAAAATTGTTCATAATTGGAAAAAATTTATTAAACTTACTAGAGAGAACCTTACATTTTATGATTGGTATGATAGAAATCATTGTAAAGTTCTTACTAAATCTCAATGGATAAAAGAAGATAAGTCAAAAATTTTAGCTTCTCATCCACCCCTTGAAACTGTTCTTTTACAAGTCAAAAATAACTCAGTTGTTGCTAGTCCTTTTAAAGTCGCTGATGGTAAAACTGATGATAAAAAGATTATTGAACAAAATAATTTTACTAATCAGTAAAGTAAGAAACATTTAACTTAAGTTAAAAACATTTAACTTAGGTTAAAAGTAAATTACTTTTACATTTACTAAAGGTAAAGTAAAAACATTTAACTAAAGTTAAAGTATTTACATTTACTTTTACTTAAGTAAATTACTTTTACTAAAGTAAAGTTGTCCTTTACTTTTGACTTTGTCGGATGCATTGATTGCATCTGACGATGACTGGAGCAGCATCTGCTTTTGCTTTCGGCTACTTTTGACTTTGTCGGACGCACTGATTGCATCTGGAGCATCCGATGACTGTGGGACCCTGGGGGGCCAGCGTCGTCTGACTGTTGACTGTTGAGGTCCGGCTCCTTCCTCGCCGGTGGGTGCTGTTGATCTTCTTCTCAGAGAGATCACCATCCCCTATATTGATGAACTCGATCTAAACAGTCTACTTCGTTTTAACTTTGTTCAAACCTAATCTCTAGATCTGTTGACATTCCACTTAAAGACATATATATATATATATATATATACATATATATATATATATATATATATATATATATTAAAGCATTTATAATTATTAAAAGAATTTCAATTCTATTTTTTTCTCTTTCACCTCATTTTATTTTATACCATGAATTTATTATAATAATATTACCATTCAAATTATAAAATTATACTATTATATTATCGCATTATACTATTATAATATAATATTACAATAATATATTTGAATAAATATTTTATCGGAGAAGATAAAATGTCAACTTCTAAAAAATGCCGCTTGTTAAAAATTCCTCCATTTATATCAAAATTGAATAAATACCTACTTATCATATTTATCAACAATCAATTATTATTCATAAATAATATCACAAAATTACAATACTGACAACCAGGTCGTTCCCAGGAAAGAGGGGACTTTCCTATAAGAATTTCTCCTTATTGGCGCCCAATTAGGTGACCAAACCCCTTTTTTAGACAGAACTTTCTAGACATTATCAATAATGCTATCTAATAATATTATTCAAATAATATAAATTATTGATTTGATAATATAAAATACTGTGTAGTGACATTTATTGAATCAATAATATAAAATATCAATGCAATTATCCATGTAGCAATTATTGAATCAATAATATAAAATTTTGAATAGTAATTACTGTAACAATTATTGAATGAGTGCCTTCTTATGTAAGAACCAATAATTCAAAATAATGTGCAATGCCGTGTGTTACTGTGCAACAACGTGTATTACTGTATTTTTATCACCGGGTATTTCAACAGTTTAACGTTAACAGTTTTACCACTATTTTATATAAAAGTTATTTCAGTCGCTTTTTATATCTAACAGTTATTCTATTGTGGGGTCCGCCAATGACTGCGCCGTTGTACGAATATTCTCCGACAAAAAGAATATTCCCCGACTAAACGAATATTTACTGACACAATGAATATTTTATAACCACTTGCTTACTTTGTAAAATTTGCACATTCTACCCATAACTTATCACATTTATCAAATCAACGCCATACTATTTCAAAATAATATATAAAGAAAATTAAATCTTTATTTATAAAAGTTGGGGTCTTATTGTAGACTTCATCTATAAGTCTCTAGGCTTGATCTTTGTCTAGGCATCTTAGCAAGCCTATTCCAGCATCTCTTTTGTAGAGTGCATCTCCGCTCAAATAGAACTTCTTGACCATTTTAGGGATCCGCTTTCTTTCAACTTGACTTGCCCTAGTGGGTGTAGATCCATCTCGAAGATATTTTTTGATGTCCTGATACCAAGGCTTTTTGATGGGAGGCAGTTCATCTGATACTTCTCCAATGTAATTTCCATAGGCTGGTGCCTTCTGTCTTGCAAATTTGATATCAAGGATTCCTCTACTATCAGATATGTGGATCAAGGAAGCCAGTGTTGCAAATACATCCTCAAAATCATTTTTATTTCGAGGGATATGGATGAAGGCTATTTCTTTAAATTTCGTAGTCATTTTGATAACCTGCCGATGATAAGGCAACAAATGCAACTCTTTGGTGTGATATGCTCCGTTGGTTTGTTTGATGACCAACTCGAAATCTCCAAAGACTACTAACTGTTTGATACCTATGGAGTGGGCCAGTTTCAATCCCATTATACAACCTTCGTACTCGGCAAGGTTGTTGGTGTTGACAAACTGCAACTTGATGGCCATGGGATACTGTTCTCCCGTAATAGATATAAGAATTGCCCCTGCTCCTGCACCTTAAATGTTTACAGCCCTGTCGAAGTACAGTTTCCAGAATTGGTCGGTATCTTCTGAAGGGTTCTGCTGAATTGTCTTATTCCATCATCTGGGAAATAAGTTTCCAAGGGTTCAAAATTCCTTGATGGAGCTTCGGCCAATTGATCTGTCCTTGACCTTGGATGGACTTTTGAGTCACGTAGATGATATCGAATTGCTAGAGGATCAATTGCCATTTGGAAAATAGAAAATTTAACTTGGGCTTGCTGAATATATATTTTAGAGGATCTATACGAAATATGAGATAGATTGTGTGCCCATGCAGATAATGGTGTAATCTCATGGCGGCCCATGCTAAAGCATAACAGGTCTTTTCGATCAAGGTGTATTTCTGCTCACCGTTGTTGAATCTCTTACTGAGGTAATAGATATCTCTTTCCTTGCCTCTATCATCTTTCTGTCCCAGCATGCAGCCCATAACGTTGGCATTGACTGATATGTACATGAAAAAGGGAACCTTATCCCTTGGTGGTACCAAAACAGGAGCTTTAATCAACTGCTTCTTGATGGAGAGGAAGGCTTTTTGATAGTCTTCATTCCATTTTCCAGAGGAATTTTTCCTCAATAGCTTGAAGATGGGCTCACAAGTTGCAGTGAGTTGAGAGATGAATCTGCTTATGAAATTGATTCTCCCAAGAAATCCTCGTATCTCCTTTTCTGTTTGGGGTATAGGCATCTCAGTGATGGCCTTAATCTTGGCGGGATCCAGCTCAATGCCTCTGTTGCTTACCAAAAATCCCAATAATTTGTCGGACTTGACACCAAAAGCACACTTGGCTGGATTCAGCTTCAAGTCGTATTTGCGAAGACGGTTGAATAGCTTTCTGAGATGGTCGGTGTGGTCATCTTCTCTTCAGGATTTAATGATGATGACATCCACATAAACCTCTATCCCATTGTGCATCATATCATAGAAAAGGGTCATCATGGCTAACTGATATGTAGCACCAGTATTGATAAGGCTGAAAGACAATCTCCTATAGCAGAAGGCTCCCCACGGGGTAATAAAGGTTGTTTTCTCCCTATCTTCTTTGACAACAATGATTTGGTGATATTCGGCGAAGCAGTTGACAAATGAGTACATGTCATACTGTGTCGTGTTGTCTATCAATATATGGATAAAAGGTACTGGGAAGTTGTCTTTGAGGCAAGCTTTGTTCAAATCTTGGTAATCCATGCATACTCGTACCTTCCGTTCGAGTTTAGGCATAGGAACTATATTAGACAGCCATTCAGGGTAAGTTGACACTATGATAAGGCTTACTTTGAATTGCTTAACAACTTCTTCTTTGACCTTCAGACTCCACCAGGGCTTTAGTCTCCTGAGTTTCTGTTTGACAAGCTTGAATCCCTTTTTGATGGGTAGTCGATGAATGACAATGTCAGTAGATAGGCCGACCATGTCTTTATGTGACCATTCAAACACATCCTAGAACTGAGTTAGGATTTTAATTAGGTCTATCATTTGGTTTGGGATAATGTTGTTGCCTACTTGGATTTCTTTAGGATTTTATGAGGTTTCGATATTGACGTTGGTGGTTTGATCGAGGTTTGGTTTGGGTTTGTCTTCGACCCATTCCTTAATCTCCTCAGGCACCTCATAGTCATCTATCTCTTCTTGATCAATCCTCATCAAGTTAAAGTCCAGCTCTACATCAAAGTCGCAGTCACTGCTGAGACTTGGCAATTCATCAGCAAAGCTAAACAAGTCCAAATTTGGAGTCCTGAAAAATAAAATGCTTTCACTTAATATATAAAAATGTTTAATCATACAAAGCATCAATGAAAGCATAACAAAAGTAACCAGTAAATAATATCTACACTTCAGGGCAGATGACTCTCTGCCCTTTTATCCTTTACGACTGATGTAAGGAGTGATGCTCCAGTTGTCCAGGGTTAGGTCCTTTTTGAATGAGATGATGAAGGGGTTGTTGTTATCCTCCTCCTCTTTGATGATGACCATGAATGAATTCACATCAGGGTCAGTGCTTTTCTTTGGACTGTTCTCCTTGGCCCTTTTTATGCGAGGGATCATGATTAGATCTTCTGAATAGTCATCATCTGGGATATCATCATTCATACCCTCAGTATGTGCCATAAAATACATCTTTGCAAATCAATCTTGCAATTCTTGTAGGAACCTCTCATTCCTTTCCTTGTTTTCTTTAACAGGAATCCGGATTTCTTTCCCACTGGCTGGTTTAACCTTAGGAATCAGCATGCCTGACACAGAAGCAAGGACTTTCCTCGTTGGTTTCATAAATTTGGCATCTGTGAGATTTGGTAGCAGAATGGTGGATGCCGGATCCGGCTGATGCTTGTGTGAGTTCTTGTGATTTGATCCACAGGAATAGCCTAATCCAGCCTTCCCTGTCTGGCTAGTTATTTGGACCGGATGTTTGATCCCTTGTTAATTTTTTCCTAGCCCTTTGCCATGACAGAAATCCAAAGATATCATTTCTTTACCGACAGACATCATTTCAGAAGAGATTCTTGGTTTCAAGGATTGGTTCCCGATGGGTAGATAGTGAGTGTTCCTAACTTCGAAGGCTTAAAAACTGGCTAGCTTAACTCCTTTGTTGAGGCTGATCATAGGCATATCACCTTGTACATAGATAGGATATTCTGGTTCGGCTTTAATAATGACCAAAATGCCATTGATGATGTACTTGACCTGTTGATGAAGGGTGGATGGGACTACTCTTACCATATAAATCCAAGGTCTTCCCAATAGTAAATTATATCCTGTGGTGATGTTCAGCACTTGGAAGGATACTTAGAATGTATGTGGACCAATCTCCACGGGGAGTTCGATTTCTCCTACAGCATTTTGTCGAGACCCATTAAAAGCTCTTATAACTATACAGCTACTCCGAAATTGGTTTGGAATGATCTTCATTCTTTCCAAAGTGTCATAGGGATAGATGTTCAAGGAAGACCATCCATCTATCAACACGCCTCCTATCACGTATCAAGAGGACATCACTGCTACATGCAATAACTTGCAATGACCAGTCCCTTCCACTGGTATGTCATCATCAGTGAAAGATATCACATTATTGTTTAAGATGTGCTCTATCAGGTGATAAAACTTTTCTGTGTCCACTGCCTTAGGCAGATGCGCTTCTTCTAGCACTTATATTACGATTTTGTGATGATCTTCTGAAGACAAAACTAAATCCAGAATGGATATCTATCGGAGTGCCTCTTTTAATCTTTGCACCTCCTTGGCTTTATTATGCCCTATTTTTTTGAGGAATTCTTTAATTTTCTCATTGAGCACTCTACCATTGGTTTTAATGACTGGCTTTATTACTCGCTGAGGTAGATACATTGCGTTTTCCTTTGATATAGCAACAGTGTGATTTGATGTTAATCCCTCATTCTCCCCATAATTCCATAGGACTCTTTTCAAGCTGATCAAGGGATTCTACGGTCTAAATGGCAACATCAATGGTTCTGGTGCAGCCACTTTCACAGGGTTCTTTCTTTCTTTATCCCCCTTTCCTTGAATGGTTAGGGGTATTACGACTACATCCTTTTCACAGGAAATGACTGCCACAATATCTTTCAAACTCCATGCCGGAGGAGGAAATATTATTTCTTCACCAGGAAAACCATTGTTTGGACTTTCTTTTAGTAGTTCGCCACTTTTAATCAGGTTCTAAATTAGGTGACGAAGTCCCCAACATTCTTCTGAATCATGACCAGGAGTGTTGGAATGATACTGACATATTTTGGAAGGATTGAACTTCCTTGATCGAGGGTCCAATAGGGGTAACAGCTGTGTGACTCTTCCCTCGGTGATTAACATCTGGAGAATTTCTTCCATCGGCTGATTCAAAGAAGTGAACTTTTACTTAAAAGAAAACTCTCTAAGAGCTCGAACTCGTTCTTCCCTGGCAACTTTGTCTGCCCAGGTTTCGTGTTCATGGAACCGATAGTGATCTTTCTTTGCAATTAGAAGAATTTTGGGTGTGGGAGGATTTGCTCCCCGCTGGCTGACTTGAGTTATTAACTATCGAGTTATTTGGTGTTAATATACCGTTAGTTCTGCCAGTTGACCAATCTGTTCCTTGATAGATTTCATTTCTTGTTCTATCAGAAATAGACATTCCGAATATCCCCATTTGTCAGAGTTATCCTTGCTTTTTTGGGGAGAATCCCCTACGTATTTGAGGTATTTGGAACCTTCTCCATTTCCCATACTGATCATGTTGACTCCCTCCTTATTATGTTGAGGTAAAGGGTTATTTTGAACATGTGGCTGCTCTGGTTTTGTTACCACGATCTCACCACTGTCTATCAGGTCTTGGATCTTGTGCTTCAGAGACCAACATTCTTGGGTATCATGGCCTGGACCCCCAGAATGGTAAGCACATTTCTTTCTTGGGTCAAAAATTTTCCCACTTAGATTGGATGGTGGAAGGAGCTGAGAAATTTTCTTCTGTGCTGTTAGAAGCTTGAGTATATTCTCAAGTGAGTCCCCTAAGGACGTAAATTTCCTTTGACGTTTATCCTCTCCAGTTCTTTAGATGGTAGGATTTGAAGGTTGTACAGATGTCTGGAAAGGGGAATAATTTTTCCTTTGAATGGGCAGGTTTTGGTTGCCTTTCTAAATTTGACCTTGTAGTACCAAGGATACATCCTCTTCTTTCTTCTTATTGACTCTCCGAGGATTATTGATATAATTTTTGGCATGAATGTGTTCAGCCACGGCTTCTAAAGCAGTAAGATCTTTAATCATTCTAGATTTTAGTCCCATCTCAGCCATTTCTCCGTGTTTGATCATCTCTGAGAATGGTTTTCCTATGCCTGCTAGGAACCTTTCATAGAATTGAGCTTCTTGTATGTCGATGAATGTCATTACCATCTCTGTTTTTGTCATTGATGGAATGACTTGAGCATCCAAACGTCTCCATCTTTGGGCATATTCTCTGAATGACTCATTGTTCTTCTTTTTAACCTTTGTAATCTGATATCTGTCTGGAGCCATTTGTGACTGGAAGTTGTATTGATTTAGGAAGGCATGGGCTTGCTCTTCCCAACTATGGATTTTGGAATTATCTAGTCAAGCATACCAGGCTCTGGCCTTTCCGGTCAGACTTTTCTGAAATAATTGCATTATCAGCTTCTCGTCCTCTGTATAGGATCCGAGTTCTCCAATGAATACTTTTAAATGGATGTAAGGATCTTCTAATCCGTCATATTTTTCAAAATCTGGGATCTGGATTTTGTCTGGATAACAGGCCCCTAGAAATATACAAACGTCTGAGTAGTTGACACTCCCGTAGGCTCTAGTCCCTTTAATTAACCGAATAGTTTCTTCCATTTGCTGGACTTTCTTTCGGATATCCCCAGTTTCTCGATCTTCTTTGAGATTGATGATATCAGGGGTTTTGTTGGTTTTTTTCATTATTTCGAGGCTCAGGTATCTGTGCTTCCTTTTTCTTGTCAGTACCCTGACCGCCACCTTGTTCGGAGGATTCTGTTTGGGTGGGTACCTGTTGACCCTGAGTACTTTTGCTCTGTTCTTTCAAGAAAATAGCTAATTCTACTATCTGATTTCTGAGTCTCTCGAATTCTTCTCGAGAAACGAAGCCTGACCTTTGTTGGGTACTTTCTTCCATGTTAGTGGGTAGGCTTTTTGCCTTCTTAGATTTAGATCTGGTAATGGGACCAATCTAGCCTACAAAAAAAGTAGGTAGTTTAGTCTTAATAGACCCGAACATTATGCATGCTATGCAATGTGTCAGGTTTAGGGGGGTTTTAATATTTTCCTGCAAAACAAATGTCAGTTATTTTGATGATAGGATCATGACAGGATTTGATATTTGACAATGAATTTGAAAGAATTTACACTTTAATATTTGATATTTGATAGGAACTGATATTTACAACATTTGATATTTTAACATGAAATTGAAGGGGAAATGTATGAAGAGCCTTCCCTTCGCGATTGGTTTATTAGAGGCTGAACTATCTTAGGTTTACTCTCATGGGCTTTTCGGCATAGAGGTTCCCATATCATCGCAATCTACTAGATGGGAAGCTAATCCGATCTTTCAACTGGAGCGAATCTGAGTGGTACCTTTTCTGAACCTCATTTGGACTTAATCGCCACTAGAGTCCAGCATTCAATGACCAAGGGGTTTGCCTCCTGGTGGAGGAATCACACAACATACATTCATCGTGTCTCACCGCTTGCAAAATGAAGACATTGTGCGAAGCACTAATATAAAGTGTGGTAAAGAGACATTCATTCATATCCATTGAATGTAAAGACGGCATTTCACACACAGGCACAAAGAAGAGAATTGAAAAGTTTTAAAAATGTAGCTTAAGCCCTCTACTTTCCCCAGTAGAGTCTCCACCTGTCGACGCCGGGAAAAATTAATCGCTCTTCCTAGGTGTTTGGTTCTTACCCTTTATGTTTTCTACGTGATTTATCTTGCTTTAAGGGTGATATTTAGCAAGAGACTGACATAAAATGTCGGCAATTTGAAAAGATTATTTTATTGGTCCAAATTAGACAGAGCCGCCAGTTGGTATGAGTTAAATGGTTGTACCAACTTAACCGAGTTTTGAAAGATTTTGCAATATGGCCCAATATTGGACTCTATTTAATTGGTCTTGAAAATTGAGATTCATAGAGTTCAAGGGCTTGCTTAAGCGGGGGGAAGGTGTTAGGCACCCTCCGACTTTCGTGAAACATGGTTATCGCGTCTTTTCATTCCCTAATCATTGTGTATTACAGTTTATTTAAAAGTAGTGATGTGCTTCGTTGGACCTATATATGAAGAGTTTGGTTTATTGAAAAGTCCATTTTTAGATAAGAATATAAAAGTGATGCTTTGAAAAGTGGTTTTCAAACCCTTTCACTCGCATAGGAATTGAAACCCTTTGATACTTCCATTTTATTCCATATTCAGCTCGTTTTGATTTTATTCTCGAGATGCGAAGCATCTTCGACAAAATAATATATATATGTGTGTGTGTGTGTGTGTGTGTGTGTGTGTCGGGCTCCTTATGGGAATGAAAGCAATCAAAATATGCCCGAGCACCACATATATGGTTTTCATTAGTTCAGGACCATAAATCCGGATAACCGCGTTAAGGTCCTGGATTTACAAATACAAATTTGCAAGCTGGTTGTACAACTTAGAAAGGTTCATCACGGGAACCAGATCTAAATCCATTGGTTGAATCGTAGATCATGTAGCTCCTAGGCTCACAAGAAATCGAATAAACAGCCTGCATAATGAATATACAGAAATAAAACATAAATCTATACTAGACATCGCTAAACGAAGGATTAATCAGTCAAATCCCCGTATGCGAGTAGCTCATAGCTTCCAATTCCCTCTAGATATGGATCTAGGGTCACATGGTCGCTAAATATTTACAAAAACTAGAAATAAAACTAGATATGTATAGATCTTAGCCATTCTAGCTTCAAGGTTCAAGTTTTACAACTTTTAAACCGGTTAAAAGCTAGATCTAGTACAGATCTAGTCAATACAACTCAAATATTAATTATTTACAAGAAATAAACAATTAAAACTTCAGATCTGATGAATATATGCTACTAAATATATGTATATAGCACTTATATACGTATTAGAGTAGGCGAAGAAGACAGATCTGGTAAAATCTTACAGTATTTTGCGAGAACAGCTCTCGAACGGCTTTTAGCGCCTCGATTACTAGTTTCCTGTAATACCCGAGAATTTCCATATATTATTAAATAAATATATTAATGGAAATGAGAATTTATTTGAATATAAATGATTTTGTGTTATGAGATGAATTAATTCAATTATATATAATTGAATAATTATAATAATTGAGAAATTGGTGGAGTTTGTGATAAACTCGTTGATTGCCTTGTGTGGCACAGTGACGTAATATAAGAATGATTATATTAATTTAAGCGAACAATTAATCTATATTAATTGTTAATCGAAGAATATTAATTAACTTTTATAAAATACTAATGAGGATTGATTAATAATATGTGATTATTATTGCAAGAAACATAATAATAATGAGTAACGTGTTTATAAATATAATAAGATTTATATCAAAGTGATAGTTAATCATATAAAGGTTAATTAAATTATTATGGAGGTTAACAATTATATTGATTAATGTAGGATATGTGTATATTATTAATTAATATTCAATTTATAAGATGAGAAATTATATGTGCAAGCATGCGAATTAAATGTATAGTAACTATATGTTATGATATGTGTAGGTGACAAATGATGTGTGGATATACATTAAAATAATGTATCATGGATCTATTATAAATAATTGTTGAGTAATAAAATTTAATAATACATGAGATAATGTAATGTGATAACATCCGATTAAATTATACCAGTATGATAAAAATGTACATGAATTATATGTGCACAATTCACACTTATTACATTATGTGAATCCATGTTAGTATCATTAGAATTACATTGTAACTATAATTGTGGCCTAATTATATAGTATATATACATGTAACATATTTTGGCATAAGTGTTGTGTATATATACAAATTATAGAATGCTGATATATGGCCTTGTTCCAATATAATAGTCACCCTCCTTCTCCTTCACGTGTATGGCAAAAAGGCTAAGGCCTATTCTCCCATTCTTCTCCCAAGCTTAGCTAGCAATAATTATATGAGGAGTGGCTCTAATGATGGCTTTCAACAACTATCTACCAACTTCCTCTTATCTAGCATGCAATTCAAATTTCTGTTAGTTTGAAATAGTAGGCAATTGCATTGTCTGTATCTTGTTTTCTCTATAAATATGGCTTCCTTTCTTCCCATTTCACATTGCTGAGATTTTGTTTGAGTTGATAAGTTGAGAGCATATACATAATAGCATTGTGAGATATCAGCAAGCTTACTCCATAACAGAGGTATAAATCCTCTTCATGTCTTCATTTTCATTTTCTGTCAAAAAAACTCCATTGTTGTTCTCTGAGTTTTGTTGAAATTCTTGATTATGCCAAATTGGTTCATGATTGGTTTGTAGAACCCTTATATTGTTGTTATATGAACATACACACATGATGGAACCACTGAATAGTCTTTCATTTCCATTGTTCCTCTTCAATTTCTGTAAATACATGAAATTCGTAAATTAAGTTAGAGTTCATGAAATTGGGAATTGATAATTGCTATTAACTGTTATATAAACATATATGTATGTGTTAGTAAGTTAAACAAGTCTAATATCTGGGTATGGTATGTTGAAATCGATGAAATGGGAGGTTTTGGGTCGTTTTTCGCTGCCGTCTGAACCGGAAAACTGCCTCGACGCCGCAGAGCCGCAGCCCGCGCCGTAGCGCCACACGCGCCGCAGCCCGCGCCGCAGCGCCGCACGCAGCTCCACTCGCGCCGCAGCGCCAGCCTCTGTGTTCAGTTTTCTGCATTCTGCAACAAAACTGTTATGTACCAATTGTTTGATTTTTGTTTAAACAAGCATGAGAGCATGATTAATACATATATATAAACCTAATGAGGCAATGTAAGCATGTTTTAGTATATTAGCATGCATGGTTAACCAAACGACACATAGTTTGGAAACGAATTTAAAGTTTCATAAAGGACGTTAACATATATAAAGCATGTTTACATACTGACCTTGCAAGCACGTTAGTACCACCTAGAGACACATGAAGTGCATGTTAGCTTATCTATATTGGTTCCGTAATAAAATATGAACATGTGAACCTAACTAGTGCTCATTCCTAACAAAAATGTAAGTTTGAAGGTGGATATGATCATGTAAATGCTATATAGTCATTTTGATGTTATGAGCATGTTTAGATAACTTTGAAATATATGAATGAAGCCTTAACTTGTGTTTATATAGTTCGTAAGGAAGCATGAACATGTTAGGCTCTATTAGTAAGATTCACCAATAGAAATACAAGCCTTGCACATGAGCATTAACACGATACGTGGAGATTTAAATTCTGATATTTATGGACACATGTGATAGTACTCTTAGACTCATTCATGTGTCATGCATATATATATACCATGATTGGTTGCCGTGATTAAAGTTTAGCATGAACAAAGCATGTTTTCAAGATAATAACAATGCTAGCTACATATATGCAATACGAGTACTCATGAGCATGACTAATACAAGTTATATGAATATCTTATGTGTTTAAAAGCAATCATGTTAGACCATATGAGTTCGTGTCCTTGAATGGCTTTAAGTATTAACTTAAGAACCTATACCATGTACGATTGGATTTGGAAAAGTTATACAGGCATAAAAGTATCCTTTAAATATGAATACATGCTACGCGATATTATATGATGTTACTTGAACCCGATTTCGACGGTTAACTTAAGGAGATGCCGTAACTTGCTAAAATGAAATATATTTAGTATTGATTGTGGTCTTATGTGATATTAATAATATGCAAGCATGATTACTAATTGTTGAGATCTTATATAATATGAGAATGCGTTTAAACTCTAAAGAAGGGACGTTAAGGATAGAAATTATATTCTATATAACTGTGTAGCTAGGTAAAACTTAGCTTATGTGTTGATCATATATTCAAAGAGAAAATGTGAAGTTAAATTATGTGACTAATGAATATCATATATATACGTAACTGTATTACGATAGGAATTCGAAAGTGTTGATTGCTTTTCGTGGATAAACTACGCTAAAGGCAAGTTCTCTTACTTACACTCTCTTAAAGTGCAAGTATCCTAACCGACGCATTTACTTTATGCAAGGAAAGCTATGATTGTGAAAGTTTCCTAACTTATACTCTTTTACTATGCAAGTATCCTATCTTGTGTATTGCGAACTAGTTTCCTATTTAATCGGTTGAATCGAATTAGCATACTTGAACTCTTATTTCATTAAAGCTAGTATTCATGTTGAACTTAGTATTGTTCTTGAATATTGTGAAAGTGTCTATGCCATTTGATTCGGCTAGACTTATATTATTGAAAAGCGACCCAAACTAATTGATTGGTGCGGGATCTTGTATTTGACTGAGAAGAACAACCTTCTTTGAAGGGAATATATAATTGTCGAAGAACCGACGTGCACACTTGAGTATGGTTGATTGTTATGCATAACAAGGGTACTTTAGGCTGATCACCTGTTGTACCTGTTTTTGTTGGATTTTCAGTTTATTACTGTCAATTCTAGTAGAAGTTCATAGTCCTTAGTGACTGCTCAGTAATCAGTTTTTGAAATCTTGAATTGACTTATTATTGAATCATATTGATATTATTCTGTCCATAGCGACTATTATTGAGAACTGTTGATATTCTTGTTATTCTTGAACTATCAAATCTTGTTATACCCTTTCGAGAATTGAGAATCTTATTACTCACCCTTATTGTATATTACTTGCTAGGCAATTTGTGCTCATTCTTGCTTTCCCTAAAACATTTCAGTTAAGGCAGAGCATGGTGAACCTTCGGGCGTTGATAAGGGCAAGGGCAAAGCTACCAACTAGCTTATGTCTGTTATGTTTTAAATATATTAATATTGTATGAAGATGATGTAGTAAGACTGGATTTGATTATGTTTAAGCTTAAGTTAGATTATGTAATAAGTCGTTAATTGATATTGCTATGTAATCTATTAAGTACTGTAGGTTGCGAGACTTGGGGGAATAATTATAATAAATCATTGTAAATTATTCTAGAATAGATTTTCCGCTGTGGTTGTGTGATATTTAGTTATCATTATTGCGATGTATTACCATGGGCACGTGATGAACCGAATTCGAGAGACCAAGTAGCGGTCCTGGAATTTGGGGGCGTCACATTTCCTACCTGTTAAAATTTGATATTTTGTAGTATATATGTATATGAACGTTTACAAAGAAGTTTTACGCAAATCGGAGTAAGATATAAACTCCATTTGACTCTCCTAGACTTTATTTTTCTCGTCGCAGCCCTTTCTTTTTCTCTCTTTTTTTTATAAGCTAAGTGGGGAGGCCATATATATAGGCCCGATCAGTTACAGCCCCACCTGTGGTAGGGGCAGGTCTACCTGCGACTGGGCCTGGTGGGTCCGACCTGGCGGGCCTCGCTGTCTCGAAGTGCGCGCACTCCGACCAACGCCCTATTCGCTTGAACCTTCATAACTTTTAATCCGGGAATCTGATGGAGGCGTGCTATACCTTTCCAGAAAGCCCTTTCCGAGAACTAATTAATGACATGGGCCTTGAACTTTTTCGAGTCCGGTAAGATGGGTCCATGACCAGATCTTTGAGTCTTTGCAATCAGTCCGTTGAGCTGTCTGGCGCAGTTTTCACTCGAAATTGCTATGATGGTTCTTTGTGAACTTTTTCACAGTAATTTGATCTTATTTGATGTTGAGTTGGTAAAATTACTCTTTTTTCCTTCCGGATTGCTTCCGGGCTTGATGTGGTTGTAGTTGTATTTCTCAGGGTTATCTTCGGGGTTTGACTGCTGTTGACTTTTGTCTGTCTTTAGAGCTGTCTCTGGAGTTGATTTGATGATTCCCGGTGCTGTCTCCGAAGAGATTGATTTGATGATTTTTCGGGAATGTCTACAGGGGTCTGGTTTGATGTTTTCCCGGGGCTGTCTCCGTGGAGATTGATTTGATAATTTCCCGGGGCTGTCTCCGGGGTTTGGTTTAATGATTTCTCGGGGCTGTTTTCGGAGGTCTGGTTTGATGATTTTCCGGGGCTGTCTCCGGGGGTTTGGTTTAATGATTTCCCATGGCTATCTCCGTGGGTCTAGTTTGATGATTTAGACTTTCAGGGTTGTCTTTGGAAGATAAAAGACGGTATTGTCCTCCTGCAGGATTAGTAACATAAATGTAAAATTTCGAGTGTCTACACTAATCTCTCGGTATATAAAAACAGAAACAATAATATTGTGTTTGGTTTCCTAGATATTAATATAGAAAGAAAAATAAATTACTTATTAACTTTCAACTCTCATTCAAAAACTAATCTCTCAGTATTTAAGAATTCAACAAACTTGTTTAATCTTGGAAGAAGAAATCATATATAAAATTTATTTCCCAAAATTTGTAATTTTATTTCTTTGTCGCTAAACATAATAGTTATGTAACTGAATATGTATTGAAAAAAATTTGAGTCTAAATACAATTGAGAGAATCCTAATCCATCACTTTCGAATTCAATTAAGGTGAAGTTGTCATATTATATACCATTATGAATTTATATAACTTGTCCTTATATTAATTATAACAAATATTACATTTGACAAAGAGGACATTAGAGTTAAAATAACTTATTTAAAGGTAGACAAATTTTTAACCATTATAAAATAAAAAATAAATGAAAATATATTAATTAACTTAATATAAATATCCCACAAAAGTAACAATTTTAAGAAATTGACCAAAAGTTCTCAACCAGTGATATACTAATAAATGAAAGTATTCAACTTTAAGTAATCTTGAATGAATAAAAATAAAAAAAATTAATTTTAATACTCTCTTCGTTCAAAATTAAATATGCATTACGGTTTTTAGTCCATTTAAAAAAAGAAAGACAATGATATTTTAGTTTATAAAGTGACTAAATTCCTAAGATGCTACATACCACAGACTACTACGTAATTTTCAGAAAATTTGAGACATGATTGAAAAAGTAAATATTTACTAAAAATAGTTATTATTTTTAAAAATATACTCAAATTTTGATAGTGATGGAATATATATTTATATAAATATCAATAAAAAATTTAAAATTTTAATGATGGTCAATTGGCGACCCCTGCTCCGAGATAAATCCCTGCATGATAATAATACAAAAAGTTTTAGAACACTATAATAACTAATAGTAACAACTTCACCCTTTGAAAACATCAAATTAAACAGTCATTATCCCAATACGTAACGACCAAAACATTATTTTCTCACCAAACTTGTTAGAAATTGTGAAAGGGATATCACATGAAAAAAATTGATGGGCAGGCAGCTTAAACACCTGCCTGGACATTAGCTAAGTGCTCACGCACTGCATGACTGCATCCGCAGTAATCATTTAATGAAAGCTTTTTCAAGAATTGAAATAATACATGTTAATGTCAACATTCAATCTTGCAAAGAAACGAAGTCACACACGAAGCTAGGCTTGAGCCACCGGGGGATAGCTCCGGTGTGAGAATTAATTCAGGCTGAATAAGGTTTAACAATGGAGTCCTTATGCAATAGTACTGTAAACAATATTGTGTAAGTACCTGAGAACTAAAGTATAACCTTGTATTTATAGTGATTACACTTCCTTCCCCGTATAGAAATATGATTCCTCATTAGGTATAATTCATTAATGAGATCGAACTGAATCTCCTTAAAGAAAGGAAGTCGAATCGTATCCTGATACTTTCTTTAAGAGTTGGAAAATAAATACAAAGAGGAATCTTTGATTCCTTAAAATCATCAACTGCCAAAATAAACTTCCACACAGGAAAAAATATCTCCACATGGACTTTGGCCCACCATATGATTTGGGCCCTAATAATCACGCCCCAATATTGCCCCCCAGTCTTCTGTTAAATGAGTTATTTAATAGAAGAATCTTCCAAACAAAATCCAACAGTTAATGCAACAAACCAAAAAACGCCTCGGCAACATGTACAACATTCATTATGGGGGGCCCACCAACATTTCCACGTTCATAATCATGACAACCCTTTTAATAATCGTTATCCAAGAAGCGCACGAAGTTGAAAAGACAAAACATTTTAAAATCCTAACCCCCAAATCAGACAAGTACGCCTTCTCAATTTAAAAATTCTCCAAGCTCTCTCCTCCCTACTGCAAAAACTATCTTCCGGCAAACAATCTTCTTATCCCCAAAACAGTAATGGCTTCTTCAAGCACCCCAAACTCCTCTGGTCCAAACACCAATGAGCCCATCAATGGCATCCCCATTTTCTCCATTCATCCCCTCCCAGTAACTCCTCAACCACCACCACCACCAACCCCACAACCACAGTTACTGCCAGCGCCACCGAATCCACTATAGTTACCCCTACGAGCTCTGCCCCCCAAACACCAACCCTATCTAAGGCAGAATTGGAATTCCATAGAATGATCAAATAATACTAAAATAAAACATAATTTCCCTATGCCAAAACCAAATCTACTTTCATTGAAAATGATCTCGCCATAATACGGGAACATTATCGCATCCCAGAAACCTACTAACTAAAAGCTCCTTCCGAAATCGATAAGATGTACCACCGTACCAACGGTTGGACCGCCATGCCCCTTACCCTTTTGGAAAAAGGAGTTCGTCTGCCCTCAATGTCTTCATCATCACCCTATTAGGGTTTATTGGCATCTGTTTTGCCCAATTGGTATCAAACTCCTACATTCACATTGTAGCCTTCATCGCCGTTCGCCATGAGCTCGGCGTTCCCCCAAATCGACTTCTTTTTCTCCCTATTTTTCATGGGCAGATCCTGAGAACCAGGGTTTCGGTAAATGCGCAAACAACAACCCAAACCAAACTAATGTGTCAAAAAATGATCCCTAATGAGCACCCCTTCGAGCAACAAGGGGTGGCATACACACTAGTTCTTCATCCGAGGGCCTGACACCCACCAAATCCTAGACTGGGCTGAATACGGATGTCTGGCCATCGTCATCGGAGAAATCCCCCAAAATAGAGTTGTCAAAATAATGAAACTAATCGAAAAACTATCGATGAAAGAATGGGACTTCAGTTTTCTGACCAAACAATCCAGGTTATACGAGCATAAACGTAAGTCCTGAAATCATTATTTCCTTCCTTTTATTCTTATATCTTTTAATGTAATTAATTCTGACCCATTCTTTGTTTGCAGTTTCCCTTATCAAGCCAACACCCTCCGAAGAAACTAGAAAAACCACTTCTCCTCCCATCATCACTAAAACCACCCCTTTAACAATCATAAATGAAGAACCAACCACCACCAATGCCAAATCAAACCCATCTATAGATTTGCCTCAACTAACAACCATCGCCACTCCATTCTTTAGAAAAAGGCCATTAGATATGCCTAATTTTGAAAGGACTAAGATCCTTCGGATTAAGAAAAGACGCAATAAAGTTACTTCCCAAACTATTACCACCAAAGCGCCTAAGACTACTTTGGCTGAAGCCCCCATCACCTCAATTGAAAACATTCCAACCACTGAAGCCATTCAAACAGACTCCACCGATCCAAACCAAAATCAAAAATGAAAAGAACCCAAAGACCCTACCTCCGAACCACTAACCAAGAAAGCCAACATCGAAATCTCTCCCGAATAATCTCCCCAACACATCCCCCTTCTCCACTAGAACAACCTGAATCGAGCCGAGTTCGAGAGGTCTGATCCTTAATGACACTATGGTCCGAATATCCTGAAGATTTGCCGCACGATTTGTACGAACTCTTCGTTCTCCCAGTCGACGAACCCCGGTTCAAGAACGCAAGTATCAAAGAGCTTGTGTTTGCCAACTTTATGCACCTAGGCCGGGTAAACATATCTGAACTCCTTGTTTTGCTAGAGTTCTTTTCTCTTTTCTCCTTACTAACCCACTACCCTTTATTTTCAGTCTAATACGGTCTCTGCCCAGATTATACACCAATAGTCAGAGTTCGATAGAAGAGCGAAGGAACTTGAAGACGAAAATGAACGTCTTAGAGCCAGTCATTAAGCGACCAGGGAAGGCCTTGAGAGGAAGCAGAATTTGCATAAGAACACGCCATTTTACTATGAGAATCTGAAAACTGACATCGCAAAGCTGAAGGAGGAAGCCTTCAAGACTGAAACTCGCCGAAAATATCTTATTGAAGACCATGAATGGCTATAAAGAGAAAATAACAAACTGAAGAAAGGGAACCCGACCCTGAATCGTTAGATCTTCGAGCTGGTCAAGAAAGGAGAGCACATGTTCCAGACTTGTGTTTCCATGAAAAAGGAATTCAAGGAATACAAGGCCTTAGGACCTCATTTGACCGATGCCCTTAAAACACAAATTTTCAGGGAATAAAGAGAATCTCTTGAGCTATCGACAGAAGTGATGCAGATGTATGCTGAAGGGTATGAGACGACTCGGGGAATAGATAAGAAAAAGATCATTGATGCCAAACTAGAAGTATCCATCCTCGACTCCTTTGACGATGAAGCCGTAGATGACCCACCACAGCAGTAGTTCTTTCTTTTTGTAGTCCGAAGCCAAAAATGTAATTATCTATATGTATAAAATCTTATGCAAATTAATGAAAATATAATTCGTTTTGAAGAACTGAAGGTTTATTTCATTTAAGCAATCAAACAAAAATATTAAAAGAGGAACTGCAAGAGAAAGTCAAGGATTAAAAGAAACTTGATCTAGCTAGGAAGAGAATGTGCTTCCATTGCAACAAGTCGGGTCATTGGAAGAGCACTGCAAGAAGTTTCTGGCAGAGCAGAAGCTTGGAGAAGCTTCGACTTCCAATCTAGGTTTGTTCATGATTGAAATTAATAAGTGAAAATTCTGCTTGGGTATTGGATACTGGCTATGGTTCTCACATTTGTAATACTGTGTAGGGACTGGTCAGAAGTAGAAAGTTGAATAAGGATGAGGTTGTCAGTGGAAAATGGAGCAAAGGTTGCTGCATTAGCTGTAGGCACTTATTGTTTAGCACTGCCTACAGGCAAGTCGATTTATTTAAATAATTGTTATTTTGTTCCGAATATCATTAGAAATATTATTTCTATTTCCGTATTAGATATGGATGGATTTGAAATTATAATAACTATTCTATTTATAATAATAATGTTGTATATGGTGTTGGTAATTTGCGAAATGGACTTTATATACTTGACTTGCATGAAAATATATTTCAAATAAAATAAACTAAGAAAAGGAAAAGAGATGATGTTAATTATACCTATATGTGGCACTGAATACTCGGTCATATCAATGAAACAAGATTATCCAAGTTGCATAAGGATAGGCTCTTAGAGCTATCTGATTATGAATCACATCCAACTTATGAATCTTGTCTCATAGGTAAAATGACTAAATCTCCTTTCAGTGGAAAAGGAGAAAGAGTTACAGAGTTGTTAGCGTTGGTTCACACAGACGTTTGTGGACCTTTGACAATGAATGCACGGGGAGGGTATTATTATTTTATTACTTTCATTGACGATCACTCAAGATTTGGATATGTGTATTTAATGAAATACAAATCTGAATCATTTGAAAAGTTCAAAGATTTCAGAAGTGAAGTATAAAAACAAACTAGCAAAAGTATTAAGATTCTTTGATCAGATCGAGATGGAGAATACTTAAGTTGTGAGTTTCTCAATTGTCTCAAACATAATGGTATAATCTCACAATGGACTCTACCAGGTACACCACATTTAAATGGAGTATCTGAAAGGAGAAATCGAACAATGTTGGACATGGTTCGTTCCATGATGAGTTTTACCGATCTTCTAATTTCCTTCTAGAGTTATGTCCTAGAAATGGCTGCATACCTACTTAACAAAGTGTCTACCAAATCCGCCCCAAAGACTCCATATGAGATGTGACGCCCCCAAATTCGAGACCCCCACTTGGTCACTCGAATTCGGTTCGTCACGATCTCACAATAATACATAATAATAATAATAATACGACTAAATATCGCATCGCACAGCGGAATAATATACAACTATTACTGAATAGATTACATTTAAATAATATAATTTATTCACGTCCCAAGGTCTCGTAACTTAAACAGTGATTACATAGCTTAGACATATCTTAAGCATAAATAACCTTAATTAGTATATAATATCATAAGTTCTTTATTACAATCATAAGTCCTACATAATTAAAGCTACTCAGTAGCCTTTCCTTTGCCCTTATCTGTGCCCGAAGGTCCACACTGCTCTGCCTTAACTAAAATGTTTTAGGAAAAACAAGAATGAGCACAAATTGCCCAGCAAGTAATATACAACAAGGGTGAGTAATATAATTCTCAATTCGCGAAAAGGTATATCAAGGTTTGATAGTTCAAGGATAACAATAATATCAACAATTCTCAATAACAGTCGCTAAGGACAGAATAATATCAATGTGATTCAATAATAAATTAATTCAAGATTTCAGGATAACTGAATACTAAGCAGTCACTAAGGACTATGAACTTCTACTAGAATTAACAGTATTAAACTGATAACCCAAATCAAAAACAAGTACAACAGGTGATCAGCCTAAAGTACCCTACGTTATGCATAACAATCAATCGTACTCAAGTGCGCACGTCGGTTCTCCGATAATTATATATTCCCTTCAAAGAAGGTTATTCTTCTCAGTCAAAGACAATATCCCTCACCAATCAATTGGTTTGGGTCGCTTTTCAATAATATAAGTCTAGCCGAATCAAATGGCATAGATCACAACAATTATAAGTTCAATCTCAAGGTTTAAAGTTTGTAGAATATAAATCGAGTTTTATCTCATATATGATTCATAATATTTGAATTCCAATCTCAATAGTGTACTTGTATGACAATAATAGCACAATCTAAATGCATGACCAATAAAGAGTAGAGTTAGGAACTTGCTTACAACGTTCCTCGAAATAAAACAAACTCAAAGATAGGATACTCGCACTATAAATGAGTGTAAGTAAGGAAACTTGCCTTTAGCGTAGTTTATCCACGAAAAGCAAATCAACACTTTCGACTTCCTATCGTAATATAGTTACGTATATATATGATATTCATTAGTTATATAATTTTACGTCACATCTTATCTTCGGATATACGATACACACATAAGCCAAGTTTTAATCTAGTCACACAGTTATATAGTATAACTTTTATCCTTAACGTTCCTCTTTTCTCAAGTTAATCACCTTTATACATCATTACTATCATGTGAGACTACCACAAATAGCAAACATACTCTATTTAGCGAGTTATAGCATTACTATAAGCTAACCGTCGAATCGGATTCAAGTAACAACATATGATATCACATAGCATATATATATTTAAAGGATACTTCTATATTTGTATAACCTTTCTAATTCCAATCATATATGATATAGTTTTAATTCATGGTCTTTAACAGCTTAGGGTCAAGAAACGCCATGAATTTACATAAGTTATCATGCTTATCATTCAGACATATAAAGTAGTCATACTTCTCATATTAGGTATGCATATGAGTATTCACATTTCATATATGTAACTATCATAGTTATTAGTTTGAAAACGTGCTTCATTTATGCTTCACTTGAATCACGACACCTAATCATGGCATATATACATGTATGATACATGAGTGAGTCTAAGAGTACTATCACATGTGTCCATAAACATTAGAATCGAAATCTTAATGTAACAAGTCCATGTCCACCTTCAAAACTTATATTTTTGTTAGAAAGGTTCACTAACGAGGTTCGACATGCTCATGTTATACTATGAAATATATATACATAAGTTAATACGTCTTTCATGCATCTCTACCCCATACTAATATGCCTCGAAGATCAGAACATCAATGTGTTACACACGTGTCAAAGTTTATTTTTAAAACTTCTATTTTCGTTAGGAATGTGTACTAGTTAGGTTCACATGTTCATATTATATTACGGAGCCAATATACATAAGTTAACATGCATTTCATGTGTTTCTAGGTCATACTAATATGTCTCGAAAGTTAGGATACTAACATGCTTCATATATGTTAACGTTCGTTCATGAAACTTTAAGTGCATTTCCAAACTACATGTCGTTTCATATACTTTACATGCAAACATAGCAATACATGTTCATACTAGGTCTAGGTATATCACTATACATGTCTAACTAGACACCAAGCTTATTTAAACCTATACGAGCAAGCCATGACTCAACAGATTGCAGCAGGATGCAGAAAACTTCAGCAGGGTGCCGGCGCAGCTACGCCGCATCCCAGACTTAAACTGGCGCAGCTGCGCCACTACTGGTTCGCACCAGACAGTAGGCAGCCATGGCAGTTTCTAGCCCAACTCACGAAATTACTTCACAAAAATAGTTTTTAAATAATTACATTCTAGTTCAAACATGTATATAAGCTATATAGCAACTAAACAAACTTCCTTCCATCCAATTACAGTCCAATTTGGCATAATCAGAAATTGAAATTCAAGAATATTTGCAGAAACAGAAAAATGGAAAATAAAGAACAAGAATTGGAGAATTAAGAATGTAGATTATACATCTTGAAGTTTTGTTTGCTTAACTTCTAACTTCCTGCAACTCTTAGACTTCTTCTGAACTAACAAATTTCAAGTAACTCACAATCTCTCTTCATTGGTAATGAGGCTGCCTTTTCATAGAAGAATGAGTGACTGGCTATTAGTATTACACTAAGGTTGCAATCCAAGGTGTAGAAGAAGAAAACAACGGTTATTGAAGAGTTGCTCAACCACCATTTCTCAACCATTTGCATAGTTATCATTACCTATTGTATAGCCACTGTTTCAAGGCTGGAGAGTTTACGCAAAGGGGATGTGCACTGTTTGGGCCAACTGAAATGGGACAAGACTTTGAATATTCACTATTTAGTTCAATGCAATTATCTTAAATTCCTCCTTTTTGGTTCTCTCATGTAATTTCAATGCATATCATTACTATAAATGGAAGGTTTAGGGATTACATATGTACTCATATCATATAATCCATGTACATTTTATCACAACCGAATGTAATTCAATTGGGTACTATCACATTTATTTTTTAATTATGTATTGAAGTAATCATCAACTATAATTGTTTACTATATATATATATATATTCATAATGTACCATTTTATTGTATACTTACATACCCATTGTTACATAAGCATCATGATGTATTCATAATATATAGTTTCTGTGACACCCCCAAATCCGGGTACTTCGTTTTCACATGATTTGGTGTTCACTTTCTAATATAACATATATCTACCAAATGAATAATGCACAATAAACTACAACTTAAATTAAAATAACTAAATCTCCCTTAAAATAAGGGTTACAACCTTCTCAAAATCAATCCCAGGGTTAATCTAACCTTGACATGAATATAATAAAGTGCGAAAATAAAACATAACATTTAATTATTACAATCATTCTCAATTAAATAAAAAAAACAAGTCTTCACTTGCTTTGCTTTCCCTTGCCCTTACTTGTAGACGGAGCATCAGCGTTATCAACCTTAACTGAAATTGTTATTTAATGCAAGAGTGAGCAAACCACAGCTCACTGGAGTTTAACAATAATATAGACATGAAAGAATATCTTTAAGAAAATTTGAACAACTTAGCTTGCTTCAATAATAAAGAATTGAATAATAATTCTCTATCAATATTAAAATTTGGATATAGAATTTATCTGAGGGTCATAAGACCTTTAAACTCTTGTCCTAGGTTATAAATATTTCTATTTAAATCTTTAACAGTCAATAAGACTATGGACCTTAACTCGTACTTAGGGGGATCAGCCCTTCGTACCATGTATTGTGCACCAACATCTTAACGCTATGCGTAGTAACCTCCCCTAATAAATAGGGTTGTTCAACTCAGTAATTTGAATTCAAGTCCGCACCAAAGAAAGTTTGGTTTGGATAAGCTTACAAGGGTAATTTAGAATTCACGTTCATCAACTAAGGATTAGTTGAATCGACTTCCAATAATTCAAAATAAAAGAATTATGAATTAACATATGCTTTAGAATCAACTTAAAGCATTTAAAATAATAATTGGATCTTACTTGAACAATAAGTTAAGACCATTTCAATTAAATAAACAATTGTCCAATACTGAAATGGAAAGGACATTCTCAACAATGAATATATGAATTCAAGAGATCATATAAAATTAATACAAGATTAGGGTTTAGAAAACTTGCGTAAAATTAACGAGTTTAGGGTTTAGAAGACTTGCGTAAAACTAACGAGTTTATGGTTTAGAAGACTTGCCTCAAGCGCAAGCTACTTAATTCAATTCACGTACTTTAATACTTCCTACACATATATATGCAATCACAATAACCTAAATTAGTTAACACGTAACTAATTCACATAAGTGGTTAACCCTCATGGTTAACTCACATTCTGATTAAATAAACAATAATAATTAACTATAACATAGTTAATCACATCACACATATACTCACATAATTAAATTAATTATGTATTTAACTTAATTATAATTAAACAATTATAATTCAAACACTTAATCAAATTATAATTACCTAAATTATCATTACCTTTTAAATTATAAACAATTTATAATTTAAAATCAATTAAACCACATTCATGCATTTATAATTACATAATTTATAATTAATCATGTATTTATCAATTATAATCAATAATTAATTAAACTATAACATGCATTATAATTACACAATTTATAATTAATCATGTAATTATCAATTTAATCCACAATTAAACATGCATTTATTAAATTATAATTACATAAATTATAATTTAAATTAACATTTAATAAATCAACCTTTATTCATTATAATTTAACCAAATTATAATTTAAAATAAACATTTACTTTTGATTATAATTATTTAAATCATATATCACATTTAAATAATAATTCAAATCATACATTAAGGTTTTCAAACCTCTTTTCTTTTCTAAATATAAATTTGTCAAATTTATGTTAACAACATATTATAGCAACTAGATACATGCTCACTGTCATAGCATAATTAAACTAGGTTAGAAACAACACTGAACAAATGACTAGCATTCACTGCCTCCGAACAGAGCCTGGCGCAGCTGCGCAGCCAGCTGCCTTGAAACCAGCGCAGCTGCGCAGGGTAAGAATCTGGAAAAGACAAGCGGCGCAGCTGCGCTGCTCCTGGCCTTGCTGCCGGCGCAGCTGCGCAGCAACTCGGCCAGACGCAGACAGCCACGTTACTCTGCTTCACCGATTAACCCATACAAGCCAACAACGCCAAAAATACAGTACTATAGACTTTGTAAAACATATATACGCTATTACACATATATAAAGCATGCTTCCAAACACAAAATCATTTAAACAATGATAATCACAAGTTTTAAAAATCCAATTTGGCCATTTTCATGAAAACTCATATTTTCTCAAAAATAATCTACTGTAACTATTTTTCTCCATCAATTCGAACTTATATACATGCATTACATACTAAGTAGAAGATAGCATCCAGAAATTACTTAATAAGCATATTAGCACATACCAATTGCATGAATTTCTCAATTTACATTAACCACACTCATGAAATTCTATATGAACTCATATAAACATGAATTTTCTGTTAAAAATATATTTTTACAGTAATTTAATTTTTTTAAAATCCTCTTATGTCATACAATTACCACAATCAACACATGGATACAATACATATATATAAAATTCATGATTACATAATTTCATGAAATTCACAGAAAACTAAATTTACAGAAACTCAAAACAATGAAGAACAACTGATCACAATTCTTTAAAACTATAAGATATTAATTACCTTTTTGATGATTGGAGAAGAATACAATGACTAATTCTAGCCTTCACAAGTTTCTTCTTCCTTCTCTTCTCTAACTTCTCTGCTCTTCTTTTCTCTTTTTGTTCTTAGCTTTACAAACTAACTTCTAATCTAACGTAGTGTAGATATATTATAACTGATATAATATACGTATACTAATAATATATATTGAACTGCTAATTACTTAATATATATAATAAATGTAATATAATATACGTATACTAATAATATATATTGAACTGCTAATTACTTAATATATATAATAAATACATTTATTATATAAGTTACAAAATTCAAAAACCACAATGCCTTGTTTGGCAAAACAAGGTTATTTTCAAAAATTGATTATTAATGCTAAAGCCATGTTTGGTAAACAGTTTATTTAAAAATAGCTTTTTGATATTTAGGGCCCTGTTTGGTAGAAATAGGTTTAAAACAAATACAAGGGCCTTGTTTGGTAAAAAATCATTTAAAAATTCTTTTCTTTTTATTTTAATAAATTATTTTGACACATACTTTAATGTCATATTTTAATTAATTAAATTTATCATCAAATTTAATCAATTAAAATCTAACATCCATTAATCACATAAAATTTGCCACATAATTATAATTACTCGCTAATTATAATTCATGTAACACTTCATCACATAATTCATCTAATTCAATTATCTCAATTAAATTAGAACTATAATATAACATTAATATATATACATATCAATTAAATAACATTCATTAATTTAATATGTAACACTTAATTAAATCATTACCATAATTTACTTAATCTATTTATTTACTCAATAAATAATTCACATAAATATTTATTTAATTCAATAAATATTTAAAATTAAATATAAAATCTCAATCGTTACAATCTTCCCTCCTTAAAAGGATTCTGTCCCCAGAATCACACATAAAAAAAAAATCTCATCTATTACATTCTTCCCTCCTTAAAAGGATTCTGTCCCCAGAATCAGTATATAAGGGGTTACACACAACTAAGCAAATAAAAGCGGATAAGATTTCATCATAACATCTTCGAGTTCCCACGTAGCTTCTTCAGCACTGTGGTTTCTCCAGATTACCTTAACAGAAGGTATCACTTTATTCCTAAGTACTTGTTCCTTTCTATCAATTATTTGAACAGGCACTTCTTCATACGTTAAGTCTTTATCAAATAGTAAAGGTTCATATTCTATTACATGTTTATAATCATGCTTGCAAGGTCTTAACACAGAAATATGGAAGACATTATGTATATTCTCGAGCTCCGGAGGTAATGCAATCTCGTAAACAACCTCGCCCACCTTTCGTAATAGCTCAAAAGGTCCAATGAATCGGGGACTCAGCTTCCCCTTCTTACCGAATCGAATTTTCCCCTTCCAGGGAGATACTTTTAGGAACACAAAACTTCCTGGTAAGAATTCTTGGTTCTGTCGATGTAAATCGGCATACTTCTTCTGTCTGTCTTGAGCAGCAACTAATCTCGTTCTGATCAGCTTCACAATTTCGGAGGTTTGTTGTACCAATTCTGGTCCCAACAATTGACGTTCACCGACTTCATCCCAGCACAAAGGTGTTCTGCATTTTCTGTCGTATAATGCTTCGTAAGGCGGCATGCCAATACTCGCATGATAACTATTGTTGTAGGCGAACTCCACCAATGGTAGATGATCCTCCCAGCTTCCTTTGAAGTCCATCACACAAGCTCTCAGCATATCCTCAAGTGTCTGAATTGTTCTTTTGCTTTGTCCATCAGTCTGAGGATGATACGCTGTACTCATTCGCAATTGCGTTCCCATACCTTCTTGCAAACGCTTCCAGAAATTTGACGTAAAACGCGGATCTCTGTCGGACACAATCGAGACTGGAACACTATGTCGAGAAATAATTTCCTTCACGTATAGCTTTGCTAGCTTATCCAGGTTGTACTTAACCCTGATTGGCAAAAAGTGGGCTGACTTCGTCAGTCGATCCACTATAACCCATATCGCATCAAATCCTTTCTGAGTTATTGGAAGACCTACCACGAAATCCATCGTGATATGCTCCCACTTCCACTCTGGAATTTCTAACGGTTGCAGCAGTCCACTTGGTCTCTGGTGTTTTGCTTTGACTTTCTGGCACGTTAAGCACTTCGCAATGCATTCCGCAACGTCCCTCTTCATATTCGGCCACCAGAAATGATGCCTGAGATCCTGGTATATCTTCGTACTCCCAGGGTGAATAGAATATCTAGAACTATGAGCTTCGCTTAGAATCTCCTCTTTGACCTCTGGTACTGGCGGTACCCATGTTCTACCTTCAAACTGCAACAGTCCTTCGTTACCGATCTTGAATTTGAACTCTTCACTTTCGGTTATCCTCTTCCGAATCTTTTCACATTCTTCATCATTGAATTGTGCTTCTTTCACCTTACCTACTAGAGTAGAACCATTGGTTACTTGAAACAACAACTCATCCGATTCCTTCGAAAACTTCACTTCCAATTTTAATCTAGCTATTTGTTCTATCAACCGATCCTGATCAGTTAATACGTTCAGCTTCTCCCGACCTTTCCTGCTTAAAGCGTCAGCGACAACATTAGCTTTACCCAGATGGTAAAGTATCTCGCAATCGTAGTCTTTAATCAGCTCCAACCATCTTCTTTGGCGCATGTTCAAATCCTTCTGGGTAAATATATACTTCAGACTCTTGTGATCTGTGTATATTTCACACTTCTCTCCATATAAGTAGTGCCTCCAAATCTTCAGGGCAAACACTACTGCCGCCAATTCTAGATCATGGGTCGGATACCCCTTCTCGTAATCCTTCAGCTGACGTGACGCATAGGCAATGACTTTGCCGCTCTACATCAATACACAACCTAATCCTTTATGTGAGGCATCGCTATATACTATGAAATTTTCGGAACTATCTGTTAAAGACAATACAGGCGCAGTACTCAGCCTCTTCTTCAACTCTTGAAAACTCTCCTCACACTTCTCCGTCCAAACAAACTTAACTGTTTTACTAGTCAAATTCGTCAACGGAGTTGCGATTCTAGAAAAGTCTTGGATAAATCTCCGGTAATAACCTGCCAATCCCAAGAAACTCCTCACTTCGGACGGCGTCTTCGGCTGTTCCCAATTTATAACAGCTTCAACCTTCGACGGATCTATTAAAATACCATCCTTGTCGATCACGTGGCCAAGAAATTGCACACGTTTCAACCAAAATTCGCATTTTGAGAATTTAGCGTAAAGCCTCTCTCGTCTCAGGGCTTCTAAGGTTAGTCGTAAGTGTTCAGCATGCTCCTCCTCGGTCTTGGAATAAACCAGGATGTCATCAATGAACACTACCACGAACTTGTCCAGAAATGGCTTGAATACCCTGTTCATTAAGTCCATAAATGCAGCTGGGGCATTCGTGAGACCAAATGACATCACCAAGAACTCGTAATGACCATATCGAGTTCTAAAAGCCGTTTTCGGTATATCTTCCTTTTTCACCTTCAATTGATGATACCCACTTCTCAAATCAATTTTTGAGAAGTACCTCGCACCCTTCAGTTGATCAAACAAGTCATCGATCCTAGGTAAAGGATACGTATTCTTGATCGTAACTTTATTCAACTCTCTATAATCAATGCAAAGACGCATCGACCCATCCTTCTTCTTCACGAATAAGACAGGCGCTCCCCACGGCGAAACGCTTGGTTGAATATACTTCTTGTCCAGTAATTCTTGCAGTTGAATCATCAGTTCTTTCATCTTGACTAGAGCCATTCGGTACGGAGCCTTCGAAATCGGAGCAGTTCCCGGCGCTAGATTGATCACAAACTCTGTCTCCCTATCTGGCGGAAGTCCTGCTAAATCGCTCGGAAAAACGTCCACAAATTCCTTAACTACCGATATCTCCTCCACCTTCGGGCTTTCCTTATGCGAATCTACTATGTAGGCTAGATATCCTACACAGCCTTGCGTCAGAAGTTTCTTGGCTTGCATAATCGTCAGAAAACTCGCTTGCCTAGGCGATTTGCTACCATAGAACACCAACTTTGACTGAGTCGTAAGGTTTACCGACTTCTTCTGACAGTCGATTACAGCCCCATGGTTGAACAACCAATCCATACCTAGTATAACGTCGAATTCCCCAAGTTTAATCGGAATCAAATCTACTCTAAGTTCTTGACCCTTCATGTCCAATCTACAGTTCCTATAAACGCTCCTAACAGGAATAACCTCCCTATTTGCAATCTCTATGTTCAAAGGGTAACCTAATTCCTCTACAGGTAAGTCTAAGGTTTTAGCAAAATCATCAGATATGAATGAACAAGTAGCACCCGAATCAAATAATACATATGCATTTATACTATTAATCGGAATAATACCTGACACCACGTCTTTTGATTGCACAGCATCCTGCACCGTCATATTGAATGTCCGTGCAGTGGGTCGAACAGCTTGCAATGGTGCAGCGATAGTAACGGTACTGTCGCTTCCATTCCCTCCATTCCCTGTTGACCCTGCCGTCAGCTTCTTCGGGCAGTTGCGAGCCATGTGATCTTTGGATCCACATGTAAAGCAAGCTCCCTTCTTCGGTTTTGGGCAATTAGGCGCGATGTGGCCTTCCTGACCACAGTTGAAGCACACCCGCTTCCCCTTCATGCACACGCCAGTGTGATTCTTACCGCATGTAGCACATGCTTCGAACTTCCTCTTCTGCTGACTTCCTTGCTGACTCCCAGCAGAGATATTATCAGACCACTTCCTCTTCTGGTTCACAGCGCTGCCTGTGAAACCCCCAGTCTTGGTTTCTACCTCATTCTTTTTCTTCTTATCTTGGTTGAACTTCGTTACCGCTTCGCTTCCTCCTTCAGCAAGTATGGCTTTCTCCAGCACCGCTGCAAATGTATTCAGCTGGAACATGGAAACCTTGCTGTAGAGCCAAGGCTTTAGTCCCCGCTCAAACCTTCTCGCTTTCCTAGCGTCAGTGCTGACCTGGTATGTAGCGAACCTGGCCAACTCGTTAAACTTAGCGGCATACTCAGACACCGTCATCCCTCCTTGCTTAAGTTCTAGGAACTGGACCTCCATCTGGTCCTGCGAACTCACTGGAAAATACATCTCGTAGAACATTTCCTTGAAACGTTCCCACGTGATGACTCCCTCTCCCTCTCGAGTCTTGTTAGCCTGCGACCAAAAACTTGTATTCGACTTCAACATGAAAGCCGCGAACGTTGTCTTTTGGTCTTCTCCTACTCTAGCCACGTCAAATACCTTCTCCATTTTCATAACCCATGTCTGAGCTTCGATAGGGTTAGTCGATCCTTTGAACTCAGGCGGTCCTACTGCCTTGAATTCCTTGAAAGTAGTACCCTGCATCTGCGGTTGATTCGCAAGAGCTCCGGTCAACAGGTTCACCAACTGCTGAACCGAATTGGGATTCATCCCATTGTTATTGTTGTTGTTCGTCGAACCCTCGGGATTTTGACGCGTTACTCTTCTTCTAGGAGGCATTGTCTGTTAAGAAAATATTATTATTAGACCCTTTATTCAATTATTAAGTATCCAAGTTCATACTTAAACGTTTAAATAATTCAATTCACATAGAACACCAAGCACGTCCATAAACTTCTTTTATCCATCAGTCGTAGTTTTAAAAACATCAAACAGATAGCATTTCTGCCATTTACATCATCCTTCCTGAACTGGAAAAGTTGCAGGATTACATTATTAACTCATCCCATTCTTATCTCAAATTATGGGATTTTCGTTACTTATTACAAAACATGCAATACATAACAAACTCTACCACTACTGTTACTACTACCACTACTACCACTGCCTTGGCATATTAATGCGTCTCACAGCCTCTCTGCGTTCCTCTTCCATTACCCGAAATGCCGTTCTTCGGTCCACCACATACCACGGTAAACCTTGGAACTGAGCTGGGTAGTAGAAAATACGATCCTGGGCTCTCTCTATTGCCGTAAGAAAAGCATATTCCGTTTCCCTCAGCTTGGCCCTCTTGGCTTCAGCTTCACCTTCAGCTCGATCGGCTCGTTGATTAGCCCTCAAGCTTGACTCTTCAGCTCTGGCACGCTTCCTCGACTCCTCCTGGATGTCTTGCTTCAGCTTTGCCAGTTCAAATCGAGCAGCATCTCTCTCGACCTCCATATGTATCAGGTTCCATTGTGCATCTCCTAGTTCACTATCCATCTCTTCGATAGTCTCGTCCCGCTGCTGAATAGTCTCCTCGAGATCTCCTACTCGTCCCTGAAGTTCCACATTGCTATCGTAGACTGCCTCGTACATCTCAGCACTAGTAGAGTGAGGTGGGAATTCCTCCTCGGGATCCTCTTCCTCCTCTTCAGACTCGTCCTCGTCCTCATCCTCTGGAATAGGTGTCAGCTCACGCTCCCGACCAGCTACGGTGATCATTGGAGATGGCTCTCTCCTAACCAGCTGCTCCCAGACAATATGTATGTCACGGGGCTCTTCCTCTCTAGGCACCTGAGGTACATCCTCTCTAGCCTGACTAGGTTCTCCAACGTTCGACATCCTGACAAAAGAATTTTAAAGTTCATTATTACGTGATAACGAATCGTCACTCTTCGAATACTAAAATGTAAACACATAGACACATAAGGTAGTTTATTATCTTTTACCTATCACATCTATCTTTTCGATCTTACCATAAGGCTACTACCTAAGGTTTTTTCCCACCTAAGGTTTCATATCCTACAGCTTTGATACCAACCTGTGACACCCCCAAATCCGGGTACTTCGTTTCCACATGATTTGGTGTTCACTTTCTAATATAACATATATCTACCCAATGAATAATGCACAATAAACTACAACTTAAATTAAAATAACTAAATCTCCCTTAAAACAAGGGTTACAACCTTCTCAAAATCAATCCCAGGGTTACTCTAACCTTGACATGAATATAATAAAGTGCAGAAATAAAACATAACATTTAATTATTACAATCATTCTCAATTAAATAAAAAAAACAAGTCTTCACTTGCTTTGCTTTCCCTTGCCCTTACTTGTAGACGGAGCATCAGCGTTATCAACCTTAACTGAAATTGTTATTTAATGCAAGAGTGAGCAAACCACAGCTCACTGGAGTTTAACAATAATATAGACATGAAAGAATATCTTTAAGAAAATCTGAACAACTTAGCTTGCTTCAATAATAAAGAATTGAATAATAATTCTCTATCAATATTAAAATTTGGATATAGAATTTATCTGAGGGTCATAAGACCTTTAAACTCTTGTCCTAGGTTATAAATATTTCTATTTAAATCTTTAACAGTCAATAAGACTATGGACCTTAACTCGTACTTAGGGGGATCAGCCCTTCGTACCATGTATTGTGCACCAACATCTTAACGCTATGCGTAGTAACCTCCCCTAATAAATAGGGTTGTTCAACTCAGTAATTTGAATTCAAGTCCGCACCAAAAAAAGTTTGGTTTGGATAAGCTTACAAGGGTATTTTAGAATTCACGTTCATCAACTAAGGATTAGTTGAATCTACTTCCAATAATTCAAAATAAAAGAATTATGAATTAACATATGCTTTAGAATCAACTTAAAGCATTTAAAATAATAATTGGATTTTACTTGAACAATAAGTTCAGACCATTTCAATTAAATAAACAATTGTCCAATACTGAAATGGAAAGGACATTCTCAACAATGAATATATGAATTCAAGAGATCATATAAAATCAATACAAGATTAGGGTTTAGAAAACTTGCGTAAAATTAACGAGTTTAGGATTTAGAAGACTTGCGTAAAACTAACGAGTTTAGGGTTTAGAAGACTTGCCTCAAGCGCAAGCTACTTAATTCAATTCACGTACTTTAATACTTCCTACACATATATATTCAATTACAATAACCTAAATTAGTTAACACGTAACTAATTCACATAAGTGGTTAACCCTCATGGATAACTCACATTCTGATTAAATAAACAATAATAATTAACTATCACATAGTTAATCACATCACACATATACTCACATAATTAAATTAATTATGTATTTAACTCAATTATAATTAAATAATTATAATTCAAACACTTAATCAAATTATAATTACTTAAATTATCATTACCTTTTAAATTATAAACAATTTATAATTAAAAATCAATTAAACCACATTCATGCATTTATAATTACATAATTTATAATTAATCATGTATTTATCAATTATAATCAATAATTAATTAAACTATAACATGCATTATAATTACACAATTTATAATTAATCATGTAATTATCAATTTAATCCACAATTAAACATGCATTTATTAAATTATAATTACATAAATTATAATTTAAATTAACATTTAATAAATCAACCTTTATTCATTATAATTTAACCAAATTATAATTTAAAATAAACATTTACTTTTGATTATAATTATTTAAATCATATATCACATTTAAATAATAATTCAAATCATGCATTAAGGTTTTCAAACCTCTTTTCTTTTCTAAATATAAATTTGTCAAATTTATGTTAACAACATATTATAGCAACTAGATACATGCTCACTGTCATAGCATAATTAAACTAGGTTAGAAACAACACTGCACAAATGACTAGCATTCACTGCCTCTGAACAGAGCCTGGCGCAGCTGCGCAGCCAGCTGCCTTGAAACCGGCGCAGCTGCGCAGGGTAAGAATCTGGAAAAGACAAGCGGCGCAGCTGCGCTGCTCCTGGCCTTGCTGCCGGCGCAGCTGCGCAGCAACTCGGCCAAACGCAGACAACCACGTTACTCTGCTTCACCGATTAACCCATACAAGCCAACAACGCCAAAAATACAGTACTATAGACTCTGTAAAACATATATACGCTATTACACATATATAAAGCATGCTTCCAAACACAAAATCATTTAAACAATGATAATCACAAGTTTTAAAAATCCAATTTGGCCATTTTCATGAAAACTCATATTTTCTCAAAAATAATCTACTGTAACTATTTTTCTCCATCAATTCGAACTTATATACATGCATTACATACTAAGTTGAAGATAGCATCCAGAAATTACTTAATAAGCATATTAACACATACCAATTGCATGAATTTCTCAATTAACATTAACCACACTCATGAAATTCTATATGAACTCATATAAACATGAATTTTCTGTTAAAAATATATTTCTACAGTAATTTAATTTTTTTAAAATCCTCTTATGTCATACAATTACCACAATCAACACATGGATACAATACATATATATATAATTCATGATTACATAATTTCATGAAATTCACAGAAAACTAAATTTACAGAAACTCAAAACAATGAAGAACAACTGATCACAATTCTTTAAAACTATAAGTTATTAATTACCATTTTGATGATTGGAGAAGAATACAATGACTAATTCTAGCCTTCACAAGTTTCTTCTTCCTTCTCTTCTCTAACTTCTCTGCTCTTCTTTTCTCTTTTTGTTCTTAGCTTTACAAACTAACTTCTAATCTAACGTAGTATAGATATATTATAACTGATATAATATACGTATACTAATAATATATATTGAACTGCTAATTACTTAATATATATAATAAATACATTTATTATATAAGTTTCAAAATTCAAAAACCACAATGCATTGTTTGGCAAAACAAGGTTAGTTTCAAAAATTGATTATTAATGCTAAGGCCATGTTTGGTAAACAATTTATTTAAAAATAGCTTTTTGATAGTTAGTGCCCTGTTTGGTAGAAATAGGTTTAAAACAAATACAAGGGCCTTGTTTGGTAAAAAATCATTTAAAAATTCTTTTCCTTTTATTTTAATAAATCATTTTGACACATACTTTAATGTCATATTTTAATCAATTAAATATTAATCATCTAATTTAATCAATTAAAATCTAACATCCATTAATCACATAAAATTTGCCACATAATTATAATTACTCGCTAATTATAATTCATGTAACACTTCATCACATAATTCATCTAATTCAATTATCTCAATTAAATTAGAACTATAATATAACATTAATATATATATATATATATATATATATATATATATATATATATATATCAATTAAATAACATTCATTAATTTAATATGTAACACTTAATTAAATCATTACCATAATTTACTTAATCTATTTATTTACTCAATAAATAATTCACATAAATATTTATTTAATTCAATAAATATTTAAAATTAAATATAAAATCTCAATCGTTACAATCTTCCCTCCTTAAAAGGATTCTGTCCCCAGAATCACACATAAAAAAAAATCTCATCTACTACAGTTTCAATATGTACAATCATATAGTTTAAATATACTTGCATGGTCACACTTAAGTGTTTCTCTGCTCAATATAATATAGTCGTATTCCATATACTTTATATTATTAATTATTGCATACTTGCACATAACAATCAATACAACCTTATTATATTATTAATTTACTTATTTATTTTATTATTCATAATGTCAAATAAATAAATTATTAATCTTATTGATTAATTAACAATAATATTAATTAATCCATTACTTATCAATTTATGAAATTATTAATCTCTATAACAATTGATTAATACTTATATGATTTAATTATCATAGTAAATAAATATAAACTTTATTATATTTATAGACACGACACTTATTATTATTATATCTCTTGCAATAATGATAATCACATATTATTAATTAATCACCATTAATACTCTATAACAATTAATTAATATTCTGTAATAACAATTAACAATTAATATAGATTAATTGTCCACTTAATAATTCATTCGTTAATTAATATAATTATTAATATTTCTCATCACTGTGCCACACAAAGCATTTCAACGAGTTTATCGCAAACTCCACATTTTCTCAATTATTATAATTATTTAGTCTAATATAATTGAGTTAACTCATCTCATAACACCAAATCATTTATATTCAAACAAATTCTTATTTCCATTAATATATTTATTTAATAATATTAGGAAATTCTCGGGTATTACATCCTCCCCCCCTTATAAAAATTCTGTCCCGGAATTACTACAAGGTTACACAAATAGATGGGGATAGTCCTTCATCATCCTATCTTCTAACTCCCACGTTGCCTCTTCGACATTGTGGTTACGCCAAAGTATTTTCACAGAAGATATAATTTTATTTCTCAAGGCTTGCCCTTTCCTATCTAGTATCTGGACAGGAATTTCTTCATACGCCAAGTTCTTCTCCACTTGAATGGGCTCGTAAGAAATCACGTGCTTGTAGTCGGCCTTGTATGGTCGCAACACGGAAATGTAGAACACGTTGTGGATGTGCTCCAGTTCGGGTGGTAACGTAACTTTGTATGCTACTTCGCCCACTCGCTTTAGTATCTCGAACGGTCCTATGAATCTTGGACTCAGTTTTCCTTTGTTGCTAAAACGGATCTTTCCCTTCCATGGAGATACCTTTAAAAATACGAAACTACCAACTTTGAAGTCTCGATCCTTCCGATGCAAATATGTGTACTTTTTCTTACGATCTTGAGCTGCTACTAATTTGGCACTTATCACTGTCACCACGTCTGCGGTTTGTTGTACTAGCTCTGGTCTGAATATTCGCCGCTCTCTGACTTCGTCCCAACATAATGGCGTTCTGCACTTTCTTTCGTAAAGAGCTTCGTACAGTGGCATGCCGATACTCGCATGGTAGCTATTATTATATGCGAATTCTACTAAGGGTAGGTGGTTATCCTAATTCCCCTTGAAGTCCATCACGCAAGTTCTAAGCATGTCCTCCAGCGTTTGTATTGTTCAGTCACTCTGTCCGTCTGTCTGAGGATGGTAAACAATACTCAACCTCAACTGTGTTCCCATTCTCTCTTGCAAACTCTTCCAAAAATTTGACGTGAAGGGCGGATCTCGATCAGAGACAATTGGCAATGGAACTCTATGTCGTGAAACAATCTCCTTTACGTACAGACTCGCTAACTGATTCAAATTGTAGCGGATCTTGATTGGTAGAAAATGTGCGGTCTTGGTAAGTCGATCCACGATAACCCAAATAGCATTATAACCTTTCTGCGTAACTGGAAATCCTACCACGAAGTCCATCGTATTATGCTCCCATTTCCACTCCGGTATTTCCAACGGTTGTAGTAAACCACTTGGCCGCTGATGCTCTGCTTTTACGCGTTGGCAAGTCAAACATCTACTAACGCACTCTGCGACTTTCCGTTTCAGATTGCGCCACCAAAAATTTTGTCTTAAATCTCGGTACATCTTTGTGCCTCCTAGATGAACGAAATATGTCGTGTTGTGTGCCTCATGCAAAACCTCTTCCCTTAACTCAGTTACCGCTGGTCCCCACACTCTTCTTTTGAATCTTAAGATACTGTCTTTATCCATTCAGAATTTCTCTTCTTCAGTTTTTGTGATCCTCTTTAGGATTTTCTCACACTCTTCATCTTTTTCCTGGGCTTCCTTTACTCTATCCAACAATGTCGGATGAGCTTCCATTACAAATAACTTCTCTCCAGACTTCTCTGGTTCTTTTACCTCTATCTCCAATTTCTCCATCTCTCTGATCAATTCTTCCTGAGTTGTCAAATGAAACAATTTCTCCCTTTCTTTCATGCTTAGAGTGTCGGTAACCACGTTTGCCTTCCTCGGGTGATAAAGAATATCGCAGTCATAGTCCTTGATTAATTCTAACCACCTTCTCTATCGCATGTTCAACTCCTTCTGTATGAAGATATATTTCAGACTTTTGTGGTCCGTGTATATCTCACATTTCTCTTCGTATAAATAGTGCCTCCAAATCTTTAACGCAAAAACTACTGCCGCTAATTCTAAGTCGTGAGTAGGGTATCATTTTTCATAATCCTTCAATTGTCGTGATGCATACGCAATGACTTTTCCATGTTGCATGAGCACACAACCAAGTCCTTTGTGCGATGCATCACTATACACCACAAAATTTCCCGCATCATCTGGTAATGATAATACAGGTGCTTCGCTAAATCTCTTTTTTAGCTCTTGAAAACTCTCCTCGCATTTTTCTGTCCATACAAATTTCACCGTCTTCCTCGTCAGATTAGTCAACGGGGTTGCTATCTTAGAAAAATCTTGGATGAATCTTCGATAGTACCCAGCTAACCCTAAAAAATTTCTCACCTCCGTCGGTGTTCTCGGTTGTTCCCAATTACTTACTGCTTCTACCTTTGCAGGGTCTACTGAGATTCCATTCTTATCCACCACGTGGCCTAAGAATTGAACTCTCTCCATCCAAAATTCACACTTTAAAAATTTTGCATACATGTTCTCCTTCCTTAGTGCCTCCAAAACAATCTTCAGATGTTCGGCGTGTTCTTCCTCTGTCTTCGAGTAGATCAAAATTTGTCGATAAAAACCACTACAAATTTATCCAAGTATGACTTGAAAACTCGGTTCATCAAGTCCATAAATGCTGCCGGAGCATTAGACAATCCAAATGACATTACCAAAAACTCGTAGTTTCCATAACGGGTACGAAACACAGTCTTTGGTATGTCCTCATCCCTCACTTTCAGTTGATGATATCCTGTTCGTAGGTCGATTTTCGAGAAACACTTTGCTCCCTTCAGTTGATCAAATAAGTCGTCTATCCTCTGTAGCGGATATCTGTTCTTGATCGTTACTCTGTTCAATTCTCGATAATCGATACAGAGCCTCATCGATCCGTCCTTTTTCTTAACGAATAACACTGGTGCTCCCCAAGGAGACACACTCGGTCGAATGTAACCCTTATCCAATAATTCTTATAATTGTATCATCAATTCCTTCATTTCTACTGGCGTCATACGATATGAAGCTTTCAAAATCGATGCCGTTCCTGGTGCTAAGTCTATTATGAATTCGATTTCTCTGTCTGGTGGAAGACCAGGCAGATCGTCTGGAAACACATCTTGAAATTCATGCACTACGGATATATCTTTAATTTCTACTCCCTTTTTTTGAGTATCTACGATGTAAGCTAAATAACCTACATATTATTTCCTTAACAATTTCTTGGCCTGCATCATCGTAACGCAACACGATTGCTTAAGCGATGAGCTACCATAAAACACTACCTTAGGCTTACTCGGAGTCTGAAGGTTCACACATTTATTCTGACAGTCAATTATCGCAGCATGGTTATACAACCAATCCATTCCCAGTATTACATCAACTCTCCCAATCTAATAAGAATCAAGTCTACTTTCAGTTCATGTTCTCTAATGTTTGCGCGATAATTTCGATAGACATATTCTACAGGGATTACTTCCTCACTCGCAACTTTTATGTTCAAGGGATTTCCTAAAAGTTCTCAGGGTGTGTTAAGTATACTAGCAAATTCTTCAGATATAAAAGAACAGGTGGCACCCGAATCAAATAATACGTAAGCATTTATATCATTGATTGGGATTATACCAGACACCACGTTCTTTGCAGCCAATGCGTCCTGGACGGTCATGTTAAAGGTTCTGGCGATTGGGCGGTTGGAGTGTGTTGGTCCGCCGATCATCAATTTGTTACCTCCCCCTTGTTGACTGTTACCTCCGCCACTTCCCTTCTTTGGGCAGTCCTTAATCTGGTGCTCCGTCGAGCCACATGCAAAGCATTCTTGTATCTTTTTTGGTTTCGGGCAGTTGGGCGAGATGTGCCCTTCTTGTCCGCAATTGTAGCAAGTGCTGCGTCCCTTCCAGCACTCACCCTGATGGTTCTTTCCGCATTTTGGGCATCCCTCTGCCCTCTTCTTGAATCCTCCACGAAAATTTCCTGATTGATTGTTGTTGTTTTTGTTGTTGTTGTTGTTATTCTCCCACTTTCTCTTTCCCAAGTTGCTTCCTCCACTACTGCTTCCTCCAATACGGTTTTCTCCTCCAGTATTTTTGTTTTTCTTCTCTTTGTTATACAAGCTCAAAGCTTCACTTCCTCCCTCGGCAATAATAGCCTTTTCCAGCAGTGTTGCAAAAGAATCGATCTGAAGAACTGACACCTTATTGAATAGCTAAGGCTTCAATCCTTGTTCGAATCGTCTAGCCTTCCTCTCTTCATCACCAACTTGATGCTTTTGCAAATCATGCTAGTTCGTTAAACTTAGCTGCGTATTGCGCCACCGTCATCTCACCTTGTTTTAACTCTAGGAATTTCACCTCCATTCGATTCTTCATGCTCTTCGGGAAGTAATTCTCGAAGAATAGCGTCTTAAACCTATCCCAGGTTATTGTCCCTTCTCCAGCTCTCTGTTGATTTGCCTCCCACCAATAGTTCGCTTCTCCCCTCATCATGTATGTAGCAAACACCGTCTTCTGATCTTCGCCCACGTGAGCTATAGCGGAAGCCTTCTCGATCTTCTTGATCCAGGTTTGTGCGACGATTGGGTCGGTAGTACCCTCGAACTCTGGGGGTCCTACACTTCTAAAGTCTTTGAAGGATGTTACTGGCACAGCCTGAGGGTTTGGGCGAACAGGTTCGTTGTTCCTTCCCCTAAGAGCCTCTCCTAATAGATCAACTAGCTTTTGGATAGGATCTACTTGTTCCCTCTCGTTGTTTACTGACTCTTCAGGTGCAGTCAATCTACATCTTGGTGCCATGATCTGCATCACAAATTTTCATTTTATTATCGTTCAGTTATATCACTTAAGTATTTTCTTTTAATACAAAAAGAATAATTTACAACACGTTTCTGAAATAAACTTCATTTATATTCATATGCCAAATCGTTTCATTATATGATTTCCCTAGCATATTTCTATAAATGTTATCACATATATCCCCTAATATAACAAAAGAGAGGGTAAATACTAACATACTACCCCTCTAACAAAAGCTTACTCGGGGTTTACATCACTATCCCACACTTTACACAAAAAGTTGGGATTACAATATAGTATATACATCACATAAAGTAAATACTACTACTAGACTGACTAAGGGTCTCATCCCATCATGCCACGCTCTACAACACTCTTGTATTCGATCTGTGCTATGTATGCTATTAGATCTCAGCTCAAGGTATGTAGGGTCTGTCAGTGCTCCGCTGTGTAGTGGTACAGACCATCAATCACCCTCTCGAATGCCGAACGGAACACGTACCCCATCTTGTTCATCTTCCTATTCTTACATCTGACCTCATCCTCCAAGTCGTCAGCTCTCTCATTAGCCGGTTCCCACTTCTCCTCGAAGTGAATCCTATCCATAACCTCCAACTCTAGTTGAGTACAGAGTGCCTCTTTCTCAGTCTTCTCGCTCAATTCTCTCTGCTCTACTACTTCCATCTTCGTTGCCAAATCTACGTTTCTCGCCACCGACCTATGGAATAAGGTTCCCATCTGGATCCCTGCCTCCCTGCGGTAAGCAATCTCCACCTCTAGTTCCTGCTTGGCCAGCTTCCTCTGATGGTCTTCGTCCCTCAGCTTCTGGAACTCCGACTCTCTCTCTTGGGCCTCAGCCTCCAACTCTTGGACTCTGCAGTCCAACTCTAGAATACGCTCCTCGTATTCGCCTAACATCTATTCCTCTACAGTAGCCTCATCAGAGTCCTCTACTGGCTCATCTTCCATCGGGTCGTCCTCCATCGGCTCCTCCTCTGGATCGGACTCTATCTCTATCTTGTCCTCGTCGTCAGACTCGAACGGGGCAATAGCCTACACAGGCACAACCTCTAGAGGTGCCTCGTATACTACATGTATATCTATGGGCTCCTCCTCGGCCACTCTACTAGGTACTCCCATATCTGCCATCCTACAATCACAAACATAAGACAAACAAACAGTAACTCCATTAGAATGTTAAATAAAACATAAGTTCATTATATAGAATGAAGTTACATTTCATAACACACTAAGTCTCGCTCTAGGGAAAACTCTATGTGAGTTCTATCCCTTTCTACCTTCTAAGTTTTCCTAAGTTATAATCTAAGGACACTCGCTCCTAAGGTTTATAACTACAGCTTTGATACCAACCTGTGACGCCCCCAAATTCGGGACACCCACTTGGTCACTCGAATTCGCTTTGTCACGTTCTCACAATAATACATCATAATAATAATAATATGACTAAATGTCGCATTGCACAGCGGAATAATATACAACTATTACTGAATAGATTACATTTAAATAATATAATTTATTCACGTCCCAAGGTCTCGTAACTTAAACAGTGATTACATAGCTTATACATATCTTAAGCATAAATAACCTTAATTAGTACATAATATCATAAGTTCTTTATTACAATCATAAGTCCTACATAATTAAAGCTACTCAGTAGCCTTTCCCTTGCCCTTATCTGTGCCCGAAGGTCCGCACTGCTCTGCCTTAACTAAAATATTTTAGGGAAAGCAAGAATGAGCACAAATTGCCCAGCAAGTAATATATAATAAGGGTGAGTAATATAATTCTTAATTCTCGAAAGGGTATAGCAAGGTTTAATAGTTCAAGGATAACAAGAATATCAATAGTTCTCAATAACAGTCGCTAAGGACAGAATAATATCAATGTGATTCAATAATAAATCAATTCAAGATTTCAGGATAACTGAATACTGAGTAGACACTAAGGACTATGAACTTCTACTAGAATTAACAATATTAAACTGATAACCCAAATCAAAAACAAGTACAACAGGTGATCAGCCTAAAGTACCCTACATTATGCATAACAATCAATCGTACTCAAGTGCACACGTCGGTTCTCCGACAATTATATATTCCCTTCAAAGAATGTTGTTCTTCTCAGTCAAAGACAAGATCTCGCACCAATCAATTGGTTTGGGTCGCTTTTCAACAATATAAGTCTAGTCGAATCAAATGGCATAGAACACAACAGTTATAAGTTCAATCTCAAGGTTCAAAGTTCATAGAATATAAATCGAGTTTTATCTCATATATGATTCATAATATTTGAATTCCAATCTCAATAGTTTACTTGTATGACAATAATAGCACAAGCTAAATGCATGTCCAATAAAGAGTAGAGTTAGGAACTTGCTTACTACAACGTTCCTCGAAATAAAACAAACACAAAGATAGGATACTCGCACTATAAATGAGTGTAAGTAAGGAAACTTGCCTTTAGCGTAGTTTATCCACGAAAAGCAAATCAACACTTTTGAATTTCTATCGTAATATAGTTACGTATATATATGATATTCATTAGTCATATAATTTAACGTCACATCTTATCTTCGAATATACGATAAACACATAAACCAAGTTTTAATCTAGTCACAGAGTTATATAGTATAACTATTATCCTTAACGTTCCTCTTTTCTCAAGTTAATGACATTTATACATCATTACTATCATGTGAGACTACCACAAATAGCAAACATACTCTATTTAGCGAGTTATAGCATTACTATAAGCTAACCGTCGAATCGGATTCAAGTAACAACATATGATATCACATAGCATGTATATAATTAAAGGATACTTCTATATTTGTATAACCTTTCTAATTCCAATCATATATGATATAGATTTAATTCATGGTCTCTAACGGATTAGGGTCAAGAAACGCCATGAATTTACATAAGTTGTCATGCTTATAATTCAGACATATAAAGTAGCCATACTTCTCATATTAGGCATGCATATGAGTATTCACATTTTATATATGTAACTATCATTGTTATTAGTTTGAAAACATGCTTCATTTATGCTTCACTTGAATCACGACACCTAATCATGGCATATATACATGTATGATACATGAGTGAGTCTAAGAGTACTATCACATGTGTCCATAAACATTAGAATCAAAATCTTAATGTAATATGTCCATGTCCACCTTCAAAACTTACATTTTTGTTAGAAAGGTTCACTAACTAGGTTCGACATGCTCATGTTATACTATGAAACATATATACATAAGTTAATACGTCTTTCATGCATCTCAACCCCATACTAATATGCCTCGAAGATCAGAACATCAATGTGTTACACACATGTCAAAGTTTATTTTCAAAACTTCCATTTTCGTCAGGAATGTGTACTAGTTAGGTTCACATGTTCATATTATATTACGAAACCAATATACATAAGTTAACATGCATTTCATGTGTTTCTAGGTCATACTAATATGTCTCGAAAGTCAGAATACTAACATGCTTCGTATATGTTAACGTTCGTTCAAGAAACTTTAAGTGCATTTCCAAACTACATATCGTTTCATATACTTTACATGCAAACATAGCAATATATGTTCATACTAGGTCTAGGTATATCACTATACATGTCTAACCAGACACCAAGCTTGTTTAAACCTATACGAGCAAGCCATAAGTCAACAGATTGCAGTAGGATGCAGAAAACTTCAGCAGGGTGCCGGCGCAGCTGCGCCGCATCCCAGGCTTAAACCGGCACAGCTGCGCCACTACTGGTTTGTACCAGACAGTAGGCAGCCACGGCAGTTTCTAGCCCCACTCACGAAATTACTTCACGAAAATAGTTTTTAAACAACTACATTCCAGTTCAAATATGTATATAAGCCATATAGCAACTAAACAAACTTCCTTCAATCCAATTACATACCAATTTGGCATAATCAGAAATTGAAATTCAAGAATATTTGCAGAAACAGAAAAATGGAAAATGAAGAACAAGAATGGAGAATTAAGAATGTAGATTATACCTCTTGATGTTTTGTTTGCTTAACTTCTAACTTCCTGCAACTCTTAGACTTCTTCTGAACTAACAAATTGCAAGTAACTCACAATCTCTCTTCCTGAAATTTTAACAGTTAAGACTCAGCAATGAGAATTGGTAATGAGGCTGCCTTTTTATAAAAGAATGAGTGACTGGCTATTGTTATTACACTAAGGTTGCAATCCAAGGTGTAGAAGAAGAAAACAACGGTTATTGAAGAGTTGATCAACCACCATTTCTCAGCCATTTGCATAGCTATCATTACCTATTGTATAGCCACTGTTTCAAGGCTAGAGAGTTTACGCAAAGGGGATGTGCACTGTTTGGGCCAACTGAAATGGGACAAGGCTTTGAATATTCACTATTTAGTTCAATGCAGTTGTCTTAAATTCCGCCTTTTTGGTTCTCTCATGTAATTTCAATGCATATCATTACTATAAATGGAAGGTTTAGGGATTACATATGTACTCATATCATATAATCCATGTATATTTTATCACTACCGAATGTAATTCAATTGGGTACTATCACATTTATTATTCAATTATGTATTGAAGTAATCATCAACTATAATTGTTTACTATATATATATATATATTTATATATATATATATATATATATATTTATATATATATATATATTCATGATGTACCATTTTAATGTATACTTACATACCCATTGTTACATAAGCATCATGATGTATTCATAATATATAGTTTCAATATGTACAATCATATAGTTTAAATATACTTGCATGGTCATACTTAAGTGTTTCTCTACTCTATATAATATAGTCGTATTCCATATACTTTATATTATTAATTATTACATACTTGCACATAACAATCAATACAATCTTATTATATTATTAATTTACTTATTTATTTTATTATTCATAATGTCAAATAAATAAATTATTAATCTTATTGATTAATTAACAATAATATTAATTAATCCATTCCTTGCCAATTTATGAAATTATTAATCTCTATAACAATTGATTAATACTTATATGATTTAATTATCACAGTAAATAAATATAAACTTTATTATATTTATAGACACGTCGCTTATTATTATTATATCTCTTGTAATAATGATAATCACATATTATTAATTATTCACCATTAATACTCTATAACAATTAATTAATATTCTATAATAACAATTAACAATTAATATAGATTAATTGTCCACTTAATAATTCCTTCGTTAATTAATATAATTATTAATATTTCTCATCACTGTGCCACACAAGGAATTTCAACGAGTTTATCGCAAACTCCACATTTCCCCAATTATTATAATTATTCAGTATAATATAATTGAGTTAACTCATCTCATAACACCAAATCATTTATATTCAAACAAATTCTCATTTTTATTAATATATTTATTTAATAATATTAGGAAATTCTCGGGTATTACATGAGATGTGGAAAGGGAGAAAACCAAATCTTAAGCATGTTAAGACTTGGGGTTGTCCAGCTTATGTCAAAAAGTTTAAAAATGATAAGCTACAGCCTAAATTCGACAAATGTAGATTTATGGGATATGATAAGTGATTTTATACCCACTTATCTATATATCAACTAATTTCAATTGTTGTTTAAACTCATGGAATATAGTAGCTTTTTATGCATTTTGGTTTACTTTTGTAGGTTTCATGATTGGAACTATCTTGGTGTTATGTAAAGATAATATGGATGTGAAGAATGCTAAAAGAAACAAGGAAAGGAAAAGGAACAAAGGTGCAGCAGCAGAAGGCCAGAATAGCAGCCTGCAGGATTCCAGCAGGGTGCGGCCGCGCCTCAATGAAGGAAAAAAGCAGCGCGCTCGCGCCTGAAGCATTGTTCTCCAACATGGAGCGCGGTCGCTCCTGGTTCAAGGCTAAAAGCAGCGCCGAAGCACCGATCTAAATCTTGACCAGAGTTTGACTTTCACTTAAATGGATTATAACTTGGGGAAAGAGGCACTCGACATTTGGGGTCTATATTAGGGTTTATTTTCGTTATTCAGAGATATTCCTCCCTTTGGGAGCACTGGTTTACTTATGCTTTTCTCTTCTTTTTAATTTCATCTTTAGATTAGAGTAGGTTAGAGTAGCTAGCTTCTAGATTAGATTAGATCTGAAGATTGAAGCAATTGGAGAGCATTGAAGATTCAAACTTGGAGCAAGAGAAATCAGATTTGCTATTCCTATTTATATTTTCTCTTTGACTTCTATTTGTACTCTTCTAATGTTTATTCAATTTGTGTATGGTGGATTTGATTCATTTATAAGTTAAACTCTATTTTGAGATTACAATGGATCTTATTATGTAGTTTATCTTGATATGCTTCCTTGTTAGTCTTGTTAGTCTTGTTACTCATTATTGGATTGTCTATTGTGATTTGTATTCCATTGTTTAATTGTCTAGCTATCAATTATCATGATAATCCATATGAAATTGAGAAATGGATTGTGGGTTTAGATCTGATCATAACAGCTTGTGTTTGTATGTTCTACATAGCATTGGAATGTTTGATTTGTGCTTCGGATAGACATATACCAAAGCACCGCTTGTAGTCATTTGAGAACTTGTGCTTAAACCCTTGTTATTGTTAAATCATATAGATATATAGTGATTTATGTAATTTGGGTGTTCACGTGTATTTTATCATTTGTGGATTATACGTGATATGCACTTGGTACATCGAGAGATGGCCTTGTCTTGCTTTCGTGTTCTTGACTAACAATCTGTGATAATTAATTTGGCTTAACGGGAAATGTATTGATTTAGATGAAACAATAGATGAAATTGTAGTCTCATATCTTCATTATCTAGTTTCAGTTTAGGGATAGTTAATATCAGTTTAATTGCACAATTTTATTCATAATATCAAATCATTCGTTTAAATAAGACTGAAATGATTATGGGCTAGTTCTTGGTGGATTTTATTAGTTAATTCTTTGTGGGACGATACTCTACTTACTCTTTATTACTTGTTGACCTTGTATACTTGCACGCATATATTGATCGGGAATACGACCAACAAGTTTTTGGCGCCGTTTCCAGGGAATTAGTTTAATAATTTTTGCCAACATTAGTTTCAATCAAATTAATCTTAATTTAAACATTTTATTTTAGTTTTTAATTATCTTCCTTATATTTCTCTCTTTTCAGGTACCATGGATGGCTTTGCTTATCAATGGCCATACACGAGGATGACTCAACCAAGGCACACAGGGATTGATGGACTCAACACAATTTCTGCATTATCAGCACAACTTGAGACACTTTCGAAGAAGTTGGACGGTGTTGCAACCCAACATACTCGAGAGATAGCAATTACTTGTGATTATTGTGCTGGCAAACATCCGAGTCATCAATGCACCGTCAGTTTTGGACAAGTACAGTATGGGGGTGATTACCTCAATTTTTATGCTCAACCCAATTATCATCAAGATTAGGGGTTATCACCTAGATTCTTCATAGGGTTATGATTATCAAAACCAATACTGTGATCCAAGTCCAACATATGCACCAGAATTCACATATCAATCTCCACCGCCACAAGAAAAAAGGTCTGAGGCTGAAACAGAAAATTCATGATTGGACGAATTGTGGTTCATAGCATCAATGAAGGAGATGATGATTAGTCAAGCAATGTCAATTCAAAATCTTCAGAATCAGATGTATCAAATGCTCATGGCGTCAATTAAGGAGAAACTGATTGAGCAAGGGATGTTAATTCAAAATCTTCAGAATCAGTTACATCAAATGTTCGAAGCCTTGAACAACTGTCATCAAAATAATTGGTGCTATGACATGGATTCTGAAACTGATGGAGACCTCGAGCTGTATATGCAACTGGATGAGCTACGAGAATTTGAAACCGAGGAGACAAATGGGGATAAGGAAAATGAGGCCATCAAAGAGTTAACTCTAAGTCACAACGAATATGAGCCGACTTTGCTGGTACCCCAAGTTCCTTCTCCGCCAAACTTCAAGAATCCAGTCAATTTTGCTCAACCATGACCCCTTGGTAGTCACGTCAACAGCAATGATCTTTATGATATGAGAGACATTATAATCTTGAAGCCATGGTGGGCCGAGGAAGAGAAAATTAAAGAAGAGCCCGTTTTGTTTTTAATGCCCCAATGTCCCAATTTGTTCATGAACACAACGGAGGAAGCACCTAGCTATTTGACAATGGAAATGGGGAACTTATCTACAAGAAGCAAGCTAGGTGACTTATATTCGAAGACTCTCACTAAGGGGAACCTCTCAAAGCATACGTCGGTTCTAATGGATGGAGGGTTTATCACTTATCGTAGAGGAATCGGATAGCAGTGGCCAGAAAAAGTCCAGCTAACGGACTATAAACCAAGCACTCGATGGGAGGCACCCCATCCAATCTATCTCTCTCCCTCCTTGTTTAATTCTAATTTACATATTTTTTCTCATTTCCCCCCTCTATGTTTAATTCTTTATACTTGTAATAATTAATAGCATTTTTGGTAGATTTAGTAGTTTTAATAAACGTTGTGTGCATTTCTCAGGTTAAATCCACTTGGCATCAAAGTTCGTGAGCAAATTTCAAAATCAAACTGCAAAAGTCTTTGGTCAGTTATAGTTGAAAAGCTACAGAAAAGATGCACTTCAGAGGGGAGCGCGGCCGCGCCTGAATTGGCCAATAAGATTATGTCAGTAACTTGTTTATACTCGACTAAACTAAACAGAGGCCTTCACTTCTCTTAAGCATTCGAACTCTCTCTCTAATTCCAAGCTTCGAATTCCTTCATTCCTTCCATCCTACTACAATCCATCAAACTATAATCTTCAATCACATCACACTTACATTTTTAATCTGTAATCTTCCCCACAATACACTTACACCTATTCACCACTAACACTAAACCCACCACTTAGCCCTTACTTTTCAGTCACCATCCACCCATCCTCTCACCATCAAAATGCAACAACTACCCATTTAATCACCATCACTCATCCTCTCAAACTGAAAATTATACACAAACCCTTCATAAAACCTAGCATTTACCTCCCCAAATCATAGTTGAATCTGTAGCAGAGAGGAGCAGTAGTTGTGTGTGAGTGAAGAAGATTAACAGCATTTGAAGCATCCATTCTCAGTTTATATCACATCTAAGCGTTATCGAGGCGAATCTTCATCGGCTGGCAGCAATTCTGAGCAAGGAGTAGGCGGCATTGCTTGTGACTATCAAACGTTTGTCAGTTTGGAGGCTCAGCATTACTTTCATGACTCTTTGGTAGGCAGAACCTTTGTATTGGAAAGGGGCTTATTGCCAGACAGGAAATTGGATGGGCATATGGCATCGATGATCAAAGTAAGGGGCTGGAATCTATTTTGTGAGGATCCTATGGCAGCACCCATCTCTATGGTGCAAGAGTTCTACGCCAATGCCAAGTTCACGCAGTCCAATACTATCTTTGTGCGGGGATGATGGGTTTCCTTTGCAAAGGAGTGCATCAATAAGTTATATCAGTTACCTAGCATCACCTTGGATCACCCGGAGTCTATCTACGCTCGGGAGTGGGGCACGAAGTTAGATTCCATCTTTGTTTATCTGTGCAAGCCAGGCACGTCTTGGAAATTAAAGCAAGGCATAGATCAGAAGCTACACTTCCCACAGGCCGCACTGAGAAAATACGGGAAGGCTTGGTACAACTTTTTATGTGCAAATCTAATGCCAACACGGCATCAGAATGAGGTCACCAAAGACAGGGCGGTTCTGCTATATGGGATTATCAAGGGCAAGAAGATCTATGTGGGATACGTCATCAATAGCTCCATCTGTAGATTTTTTAGAGGCGATACTTTGGGGGGTATCCCACATGCATCTGTGATCACCCGACTCTGTGCTATGAATGGGGTTATGTGGTCCGATGCCGAGCCGATGCAGCTGCCCATGAATATAATCAATAATGTGACCATTGAAAAGTTCTTAGTGTGGAAAGGAGGCAAATCCCACCCTCAAGGTGCTGGATTCATAATGCCTGGACAGAGCGAGCAGAGAAAGGGTGGAGAAACTTCTGAGAGGGCGCCTACAGAGCCAGCTGAGTCCTCTCATGTGGCTCAGGGTCGGTTGGATATTCAAGAGCGAGAAATATGCCATTTGAGGATACGGATGGATATAATGTACTTTGATTTCCAAACTTACACATCCGAGTTTTCTCAGGCCTTATCTCGTGCCTTCGGGATAACTAGCGTGCGTATAGAGTTCCCAACATTTGGCACAGGTAACTCCTATCCTCCTCCAGACACACCACCAAAGCAGCTCGAGGAGGAGGAAGACGACGAGGCCAACTAGGGGAGTTTCCTAACATATCTCTCCAATGAGGACATTGTTATTTTTAATTTTGGGGCTATTAGGTTCATTTTGCATCTAGTTTAGGTTCATATTGCATATAGTTGAATTTTAGGTCATATTTTGTCAATTTAAAAAAAATTTGCTTTAGTTAAGTTCATTAGATCATTTTGCATGAATCCAAGATGTCATTTTGTTAGAAATTCATTTAGCCTATGAAGAGATTGAGATTACATGACTTGTGAACAGTTTTGATGACTTAGGCTTGGTTGTAATGTCATAGCATGATGTAAATCCTTATCTGTTTGAAGCTGATGTAATCAGATAGAACTTTTAAGTAACTGTTATGATTTGCTCAATTTAAATTTTTACATACTTGTCTTCTGGTGGGAAATCTGTATTTTAATGAAAGAGAATTAGTAATGAAGTAGTAATAACTAGGACTGCGCAAAAGCTTAAGTTTGGGGGAAAACAAGGGGTATGCATGCTATATGTTGAAAAATAAAATAAAAAGAGAAAAAGAGAAAAAGAAAAGAAAAAAATAGAATGTGAATAAAAACTTTGTCTAGTCGAGTCCTGTGGCCTTTGATATTCGAGCAAGTACGCCCTAAGGGTGTCTTTACACCCAGCGCCCTAAAGCCTTTTGGTTTGGGAGTCGTTGGTCGAAAGCTTGCTACATGGGTATCATTGAAAAGCCTAAGAGGGCTAGGCATTGCACAGTCGAGTGTATACATGGAAAAGTGCAAAAATTGCCCTCGTGAGTAAATAAAAGCTTAATAAATCCCTTGTTGACTATTAGCTTAGTTGATGCATGGTCGTGGTTGGAGCTTTTCTTGTTTACTGCTTTTCTTGAGTTGAAATTGTGTTTTTCCCTCTAAGAAGCATAGTATGTGAAGTATTTGTTTAGTGGCATGTTTAATGGTTGCTAAGCATACACACACGACATCAGTGATGACAGGTTTTGATTTGCAGAATAATATGCTTTATAGCCTTGTTCTTGGTTGGATTCTCTGTTTGTAGATTTTGTAGTTTCTTTGAGGCATTTCATGTGAGTTTCATATTAGACTTATATTTGGATTCGTTAGCATGATATTGTAGGTTGCATATAGCTTAGTTAGTGCATTGCATTTCTTATTTTATTTTGTTTGGTTCCTTGAGGACAAGCAACTGTTTAAGTTTAGGGGTATTTGATAAGTGGTTTTATACCCACTTATCTAGATGTTGACAAACTTCAATTGTTGTTTAAACTCATGGAATATAGTAGCTTTTTATGCATTTTGGTTTACTTTTATAGGTTTCATGATTGGAACTCTCTTGGTGTTATGTAAAGCTCATATGGATGTGAAGAATGCTAAAAGGAACAAGGATGGGAAAAGGAACAAGGGTGGGAAAAGGAACAAATGTGCAGCAGTATAAGGCCAGAACAGCAGCAGCCTACAGGATTCCAGCAGGGCGCGGCCGCGCCTCAATGAAGGCCAAAAGCAGCGCGCCCGCGCCTGAAGCATAGTTCTCCAGCATGGAGCGCGGTCGCTCCTGGTTCAAGGCTACAAGCAGCGCCGCCGCGCCAGTCTAAATCTTAACCAGAGTTTGACTTTCACTTAAATGGATTGTAACTTGGGAAAAGAAGCGCTCAACATTTGGGGTCTATATTAGGCTTTATTTTCATTATTCAGAGATATTCCTCCCTTTGGGAGCATTGGTTTACTTATGCTTTTCTCTTGTTTTTAATTTCATCTTTAGTTTAGAGTAGGTTAGAGTAGCTAGTTTCTAGATTAGATTAGATCTGAAGATTGAAGCAATTGGAGAGCATTGAAGATTCAAACTTGGAGCAAGAGAAACCAAATTTGCTATTCCTATTTATATTTTCTCTTTGACTTCTATTTGTACTCTTCTAATGCTTATTCAATTTGTGGATGGTGGATTTGATTCATTCATGAGTTAGACTCTATTTTGAGATTACAATGGATCTTATTATATAGTTTTTCTTGATATGCTTCCTTATTAGTCTTGTTACTCATTATTGGATTGTCTATTGTGATTTGTATTTCATTATTTAATTGCCTAGCTATCAATTACCAAGATAATCCATATGAAATTGAGAAATGGATTGTGGGTTTAGATCTGATTATAATAGCTTGTGTTTATATGTTCTACATGGCATTGGAATGTATGATTTGTGCTTCGGATAGACATATACCGAAGCACCGCTTGTAGTCATTTGAGAACTTGTGCTTAAACTCTTGTTATTATTAAATCACATAGACATATAGTGATTTATGTAATTTGGGTGTTCACGTGCATTCTATCATTTGTGGATTATACGTGATATTGACTTAGTACATCGAGAGATGGCCTTGTCTTGCTTTTGTGTTCTTGACTAATAATATGTGATAATTAATTTTGCTTAACGGGAAATATATTGATTTAGATGAAATAATAGGTGAAATTATAGTCTTCTATCTTCATTATATAGTTTCAGTTTATGGATAGTTAATATCAGTTTAATTGCACAGTTTTATTTGTAATATTAAATCATTGTTTAAATAAGATTGAAATGGTTATGGGCAAGTGTTTGGTGGATTTTATTAGTTAATTCTTTGTGGGATGATACTCTAGTTACTGTTTATTACTTGTTGACTGTGTATACTTGCACGCATATATTGATCAAGAATACGACCAACATGATATCCTAAAGACATTTTAGGGTATTATTTCTATCATCCAACTGATCAAAAGGTGTTTGTTGCGAAACATGTTGCTTTCTTGGAAAAAGAGTTTATCCCTGAAGGGGTCAGTGGGAGTAAAATATATCTTGAAGAAGTTCAAGAACGACAAATTACTACGGATCAAAGTCAGGTACCTGACCAAGTGGATGAACCTACTATACACAACACCCTATTCGTAAATCTGGAAGAGTACCGAAGATACCTGAGAGGTATTGATTCATCATATAGGATGACAATGAGGTACACATCATAAATGATGATGATCCATTGAATTACGAACAGGCTATGAGTAATAAAGACTCAGGGAAATGGCTTGAAGCTATGAAATTCAAGATGGACTCCATGGATGAGAACAAAGTATGGACTTTGGTTTCACCACCTAAAGGCATTAAGCCTATTGGGTGTAAATGGGTCTTTAAAAGAAAGACTGGTTCGGACAGGAAGGTGGAGACTTATAAGGCACGACTGGTTGTAAAAGGTTTCAAACAGAGACAAGGAGTTAACTATGATGAAACCTTCTCACCAGTAGCTATGCTCAAGTCCATTCAGATTTTGCTTGCGATTGAAGCTTATTACTACTATGAGATATGGCAGATGGACGTGATAACAGCCTTCCTCAATGAGAAACTTGAGGAGGATCTATATATGACACAGCTAGAGGGATTTGTTTCAAAGGTTGGAACAAATCAAGACTGTAAGCTGGAACGATCCATTTATGGATTGAATCAAGCTTCTTGTAGATGGAACATCCGTTTTGATAAGATAATCAAAGAGTTTGATTTTATCAAAAACGAGGATGAACCATGTGTGTACAAGAAGGTTAGTGGGAGCGCTGTTTCATTCCTTTTATTATATGTTGATGATATATTACTGATAGGGAATGACATTTCTATGCTACAATCGATAAAAATCTGGTTATCTAAACACTTCTCCATGAATGACTTGGTAGAAGCATCCTATATTTTAGGGATAAAGATCTATAGAGATAGATCTAAAAGGATGATTGGCTTATCCCAAGGAACGTACATTGACACGATGCTAAAGAGGTTTAGCATGAAAGATTCCAAAAGAGGTCTCATGCCGACGAGTCATGGAATACATCTGTCCAAGAAACAGGCCCCAAATACATCTGAGGAGAGAGATCGTATGAGTAAGATTTATTATGCTTCAGCAATAAGATCTATCATGTACGGTATGATATATACTAGACCAGATGTCGCTCATGCACTATTTCTCTCCCCGGTCTTGTGCGTTAATACTAATTTTTTTCTAGCTTTAAAATAATATTTAATGTTAAAATAGCTAAAAATGTGGAATAATTTTTTTTATTATTATTCCATTCATTCCCTGAATCTCAACCTTTACAATTCTCTTTTATTTTTACACTAAAATCATATTTGTTATACGATTTATTTAACAAGAGTTATAATTATATTATTACAACTCAATCCTCAATACGAATTCTTTCTTATATAGTAATGTTACTACATCACTTCACTTTTTTTTATAAAGTATTCATTACAATAATCCAGAACAAATATTCCTCATTGAATATTTTAAACTATACATAACTGCCAATTACCTATGTCAAAACCATCAATCACAGCTCTATACAATTCTAACTCAAGAAAATGTATTCATTTTCGTACATTGTTCAACCTTCATCATCCGTACAGCAAGTAATATTGCATAACATCATTAACTTGCAAAAAGTTTGTGTTTGCAAGATTGAGCACATGCAACATATTTCCTTTACTATGCATATTCTACATGTAATACCCGAGAATTTTCTAATATTATTAAATAAAAATGAGAATTTATTTAATATAAATGATTTTGTGTTATGAGAAGGATTAATTTAATTCTATTAAATTGAATAATTATAATAATTGAGAAAAATGTGGAGTTTATAATAAACTCAAGAAGTCTTGTGTGGCACCGTGATGAGATATATTAATGATGATATTATTGACGAAGAATTTATTAAGTGAACAATTAATCTATATTGTTATCATAGAATATTAATTAATTGTTATAAGAGCATTAATGGCAACTAATTGATGATGTGTGAATTATTATTATTGCAAATAATATAATAATATTAAGCAATGTGTTTATAAGAACAATAAGAATTATATTCATTTAATGTGATATTTAATCGTGTAAGTAATAATCAATTATTGTGGAAATTAATAATTTTGTTGATTGATGAGAAATAGATTAATTGATATTATTATTAATTAATTGCTAAGATAAGAAATCTATTAACTTCTATGTACGAGCATGTGGCGATTAAGTGTATAATGTATAGTAGCTAACTTTATATTATACAAAGTGTAAAGTGCAATGTGACTATGTACATATACATAAACTATATAGTAAACTTTATTGAATTATGAGAGTTACATGGAATGCCTATGTAACAATGTGAATATACATTAAAGTGAGACATCATGACTATGTGGTAGATAATTAATACTTAACTATCTTATGTTATCTTTATTAATTACTAAACAATTGTTTTTAATAAAGAAGATGACGTAATGGGAGAATGCCTGATAAAATTATACCAGTATAATTCATGAATTGATGATTTGATAATGTTAATTGGATTGTTATATAGTCTTAGTAGTATGTTTAAACCATAATGTAATTGATTGGGACTGATTTCGTGAAGTAATTTGGCATTTGGCCTGGGAGTCTGTCGATGCAGACTGCATCTTGAATCAAACCAAGCACGGCGCAGCTGCGCCGGCATTACCATGCGGCATAGCGCAGCTGCGCAGGACCCTGATCCCAGTTTTTGATTCCTGCTCGATTCTGTTAAATGTTATTTGTTAAGATCATTAAGGACAAGTATGCTATCATAAGTAATACCTATATACGAGTATATTAATGTGACGTGCACATGTGTTACTATGATTTCGTACAAGATTAATGAGATGACGTATAACGTTGAAATAAACTTAAAGTTTTATAAACGAACGTTAGCATAAATGAAGCATGTTAGTATTCTGATTTTCGAGGCATGTTAATATGATGTAGAGATGCATGAAAGACGTATTACTTATGTATATATGTTTTATAGTATCACATGAGCATGACGAACCTCGTTAGTGAATATTCTAACAAAAATAAGTTTTGAAGGTTGATATTGACATATAAAGACCATATATACATTTTGATTTTTCGGGCATGTTTATATAACCTTGAAATGTATGTTGGACACATTAACTTACGTATATAGATTTCGTAATATAGCATGAACGTGTTAGAACGTATTAGCAAACTTTATTAATGAAAGTATAAGTGTTGAACGTGAATATCGGCATGTTACATTGAGATTTGAATTCCGATATTTATGAACATGTTTGATAGTACTTTTAGACTTGCTAATGTATCATTCATGTTTGCCTACTTTGTTACATGTCGTGAAGCCAAGTTTAGCGTAAACAAAGCATATTTTCAACTAATAACTGTGATAATACATGTATGAAACGCGAACATTCGTAAGCATGCCTAATATATAACTACCTTATATGTTTACAAGGTGAGCATGCTAGATTTTGTAACGTCATGACCTTGAATGACCGTAAGTCGTTAAAAGTTTTAACATAGAACCTATATCCTTTGAATTGCTCGTGAAAGGGTTGAACAAACTTGGAAAGACTCTTTAATATGTATATATGCTTTGTGATATCATATGTTGATACGTGGATCCGATTTCGATGGTTAACTTATAGTAATGCTATAATTTGCTAAAATAGAGTATGTTTGCTATTTGTTGTAGTCTCACATGATAGTAATGATGTATGAAGATTATTAACTTGAGAAGAGGAACGCTAATGATAAAAGATATTAAAAGTCGAGACTTGTGAAATTGTATGATACTATACATAGTATAACTGTGTCGCTAGGTCAAGACTTAGCTTATGTGTTAATCGTATATACGAGATGAGATATAATGTTAAACTATATGACTAATGGATATCATATATATACATAACTATATTACGATAGGATTCGAAAAAGCGTTGATTAATTTACGGGGATAAACTATGCTTAAGGCAAGTTTCCTAACTTACACTCTTTTACGGTGCAAGTATATATTGCGAACTAGTTTCTTTACTTGATCGTTTGAATTGAATTAGCATACTTGAACTCTTATTTCATTAAAGCTATTATTCATGTTGAACTTGGTATTGTTCTTGAATATTGTGAAAGTGTCTATGCCATTTGATTCGGCTAGACTTATATTATTGAAAAGCGACCCAAACCAATTGATTGGTGCGTGATCTTGTATTTGACTGAGGAGAATAACCTTCTTTGAAGGGAAAATATAATTGTCGGAGAACCGACGTGTGCACTTGAGTATGATTGATTGTTATGCATAACGTAGAGTACTTTAGGCTGATCACCTGTTGTACTTGTTTTTGATTTGGGTTATCAATTTAATACTGTTAATTCTAGTTGAAGTTCATAGTCCTTAGTGACTGCTCAGTATTCAGTTATCTTGAAATCTTGAATTGATTTATTATTGAATCACATTGATATTATTCTGTCCTTAGCGACTATTATTGAGAACTGTTGATATTCTTGTTATCCTTGAATTATCAAACCTTGCTATACCCTTTCGAGAATTGAGAATTATATTACTCACCCTTATTGTATATTACTTGCTGGGAAAATTGTGCTCATTCTTGCTTTCCCTAAAACATTTCAGTTAAGGCAGAGCAGTGCGAACCTTCAGGCACAGATAAGGGCAAGGGAAAGGCTACTTAGTAGCTTTAATTATGTAGGACTTATGATTGTAATAAAGAACTTATGATAATATGTACTAGTTAAGGTTATTTATGTTTAAGATATGTCTAAGCTATGTAATTATTGTTTAAGTTACGAGACCTTGGGACGTGAATAAATTATATTATTTAAATGTAATCTATTTGGTAGTAGTCGTGTATTATATTCCGCTGTGCGATGCGACATTTAGTCATATTATTATTATGATGTATTATTGTGAGAATGTGACGAACCGAATTCGAGAGACCAAGTGGCGGTCCCGAATTTGGGGGCGTCACAAGTTGGTATCAGAGCTGTAGTTATAAACCTTAGGAGCTAGTGTCCTTAGATTATAACTTAGGCGAACTTAAAAGTTAGGAAGGAGATAAAACTCATGTAGAGTTTTTCTTGAGGCACTTAGTTTGTTATGAAATGTAACTTCATTTTATACATTGAACTTATGTTTTGTTTAACATTCTAATGGGGTTGCTGTTTCTTGTCTTGTGTTTGTGATTGTAGATGGCAGATATAGGAGTACCCACTAGAGTGGCTGAGGACGAGCCCAGGAATATCCATGTAGTGTACAAGGCACCGATAGAAGTTGTGCCAGTACAGGCTATAGCACCATCCGAGTCAGATGACGAGGATGAGATTGAGATAGAGTTCGATCCAGAGGAGGAGCCGATGGAGGACGAGCCGATAGAGGATGTGCCAGTGATGGACTCTGATGAGGCTACTGTAGAGGAGCAGATGCTAGGCGAGTATGAGGAACGGATCCTAGAGTTGGACTGCAGAGTCCAAGAGTTAGAGGAAGAGGCCAAGAAGAGAGAGTTAGAGTTCCAGAAACTACGGGACGAAGACCACCAGAGGAAGCTAGCTATGCAAGAGTTGGAAGTAGAAATTGCTTATCGCAAAGAGGCGGGAATCCAGATGGGAACCCTATTTCACAAGGCAGTGGCTAGGAACGTGGATATAGCAGGGAAGCTAGAAGAGGTTGAACAGAGGGAACTAAGCGAGAAGACTGAGAACGAAGTACTTTGCACTCAGTTGGAATTAGAGGTGATGGATAAGATACACTTCGAGGAGAAGTGGGAGGCTGCCCATGAGAGAGCTGGCGACCTGGAGAATGAGGTCCGAGGTAAGAAGAGAAAAATGAACAAGATGGGGTACGTGTTTCGTTCGGCATTTGAGAGAGTGCTTGATGGTGTGTACCACTACCCGACAGAGCAGGGACAGACTCTACATACCTTGAGTCGAGAGCTGGTGGCGTATATAGCACAGATCGAGTACAAGAGCGCTGTGGAGCGTGGCATGATGGGATGAGACCCCTAGTTAGTCTAGTAGTAGTTTAGTAGTATTTACTTTATGTGATGTTTATACTATGTTGTAATCCCAATCTTTTGTGTAAGATATGGGATAGTGATGTAAGTCCCGAGTAAGCTTTTGTTAGAGGGGTAGTATGGTAGGATGTTGGTATATTCCCTATCTTTTTTGATATTGGGGGATATATGTGATGACATTTACAGAAATATGCTAGGGAAAAATTCATGTAATGAAACGATTTGGCATATGAATATAAATGAAGTTTATTTCAAAACGTGTTATAATTTTTTTTATTTTGTATTAAAAGAAAATACTTAAGTGATATAAATGAATAATAATAAAATAAAAATTTGTGATGCAGATCATGGCACCAAGACGTAGACTAACTGCACCCGAAGAATCCGTTAATAACGAGAGAGAGCAAGTAGATCCCATTCAGAAGTTGGTAGACCTGTTAGGAGAGGCATTAAGGGGAAGGAACAATGAACCCGTTCGCCCTAACCCTCAGGCTGTGCCAGTAACAACCTTTAAAGACTTTAAGAGTGTAGGACCCCTGGAGTTCGAGGGAACTACCAACCCAATCGTCGCACAAACGTGGATCAAGGAGGTTGAAAAAGCTTTCACTATAGCTCGCGTAGGCGAAGATCAGAAGACGGTGTTTGCCACGTACATGATGAGGGGAGAAGCGAATTATTGGTGGGAAGCAAATCAGCAGAGAGCCGGATAGGGGACGATAGCATGAGAAAGATTCAAAACGTTGTTCTTTGAGAACTACTTCCCGAAGAGCATGAAAAATCGAATGGAGGTGAAATTCCTAGAGTTAAAACAAGGTGAGATGATGGTGGCACAACATGCGGCTAAATTCAATGAACTAGTGCGATTTGCGGAACACCAAGTTGGTGATGAAGAGAGGAAGGCTAGACGATTCGAACAAGGACTGAAGCCTTGGCTATTCAATAAGGTGTCAGTTCTTTAGATCGATTCTTTTGCAACACTGTAGGAAAAGGCTATTATTGTCGAGGGAGGAAGTGAAGCTTTGAGCTTGTACAACAAAGAGAAGAAAGGAAAGAATGCTGGAGGAGAGAATCGTACTTGAGGAAGCAGCAGTGGAGGAAGTAATTTGGGAAAGAGAAAGTGGGAGAATAACAACAACAACAACAACAAACAAACAAGGTGGCAGTCACCAAGGGAGTTTTAAGAAAAGGAGTGAGATTTGTAATAAGTGCGGGAGAAGTCATCAGGGGGAATGCTTGAAAGGAAAAAGCACGTGTTGTAATTGCGGCCTGAAGGGGCACATATCGCCAAATTGCCCAAAACTGAAGAAAATCAGGGGATGCTTTGCATGTGGCTCAACTGAGCACCGAATTAAGTATTGCCCGAAGAAGGGAAATGGCGGAGGTAGTAGCCAACAAGGAGGGAACAAACTGATGATCAGCGGACCGGCACAGTCTAACTGCCCAATCGCCAGAACATTTAACATGACCATCCTAGGACGCAGTGGCTGCAAAGGACGTGGTGTCAGGTATAATCCCTATCAATGATATAAATGCTTATGTATTATTTAATTCATGTGCCACATGTTCTTTTGCATCTGAAGAATTTGCTAGTAAACTTAGTACACCCCGAGAACTAGTTAGAAAATCCCTTGAACATAGAAGTTGCGAATAAGGAAGTGATCCATGTAGAATATGTTTATCAAAATTATCGCACAAACATTAGAGAACATGAACTGAGCGTAGACTTGATTCTTATTAGATTGGGAGAATTTGACGTAATACTGGGAATGGATTGGTTATATAACTATGCTGCGATAATTGACTGTCAGAACAAATGTGTGAACCTTCAGACCCCGAGTAAGTCTAAGGTAGTGTTTTATGGTAGCTCATCGCTTAAGCAATCGTGTTGCGTTACGATGATGCAGGCCAAGAAATTGTTAAGGAAAGGATGTGTAGGTTATTTAGCTTACATCATTGATACTCAAAAAAAGGGAGTAGAAATTAAGGACATATCCGTAGTTAATGAATTTCAAGATGTGTTTCTGGATGATCTGCCTGGTCTTCCGCCAGACAGTGAAATCGAATTCGTAATAGACTTAGCACCGAGAATGGCACCGATTTCGAAAGCTCCATAACGTATGGCGCCAGTAGAAATGAAGGAATTGATGATACAATTGCAAGAGTTATTGGATAAGGGATACATTCGACCGAGTGTTTCTCCTTGGGGAGCACCAGTGCTATTCGTTAAGAAGAAGGACGGATCGATGAGGCTCTGTATCGATTATCGAGAATTGAATGGAGTAACGACAAAGAACCAATATCCACTACCGATGATAGACGACTTGTTTGATTAACTGAAGGGAGCAAAGTGTTTCTCGAAGATCGACCTACGAACAGGATATCATCAACTGAAAGTTAGGGATGAGGACATACCAAAGACTGCGTTTCGAACCCGTTATGGACACTACGAGTTTTTGATAATGTTATTTGGTTTGACTAATGCTCCGACAACATTTATGGACTTGATGAACCGAGTTTTCAAGCCATACTTGGATAATTTTGTAGTGGTTTTTATCGACGACATTTTGATCTACTCGAAGACAGAGGAAGAACACGCCGAACATCTGAAGATTATTTTGGAGGCACTGTGGAAAGAAAAGATGTATGCAAAATTTTCTAAGTGCGAATTTTGGATGGAAAAGGTTTAATTCTTAGGTCATGTGGTGTATAAGGATGGAATCTCAGTAGACCCTGCAAAGGTCGAAGCAGTGAGTAATTGGGAGCAACCAAGAACACCGACGGAGGTGAGAAGTTTCTTAGGGTTAGCTGGGTACTATCAAAGATTTATTCAAGATTTTTATAAGATAGCAACCCCGTTGACCAATCTGACGAGGAAGACGGTGAAATTTGTATGGACCGACAAATGTGAAGAAAGTTTTCAAGAACTGAAGAAGAGATTGAGCGAAGCACCTGTGTTATCATTACCAGATGATGCGGGAAATTTTGTGGTGTATAGTGATGCATCGCACAAGGGACTTGGCTGTGTGCTTATGCAGCATGGCAAAATCATTGCGTATGCAACACGACAATTGAAGGATTACGAAAAACGATACCCTACTCATGACTTAGAGTTAGCGGCAGTAGTTTTTGCGTTAAAGATATGGAGGCATTACCTATACGGGGAGAAATGTGAGATATACACGAACCACAAAAGTCTGAAATACATCTTCACACAGAAGGAGTTGAATATGCGGCAGAGAAGGTGGTTAAAATTAATCAAAGACTATGACTGCGATATTCTTTATCACCCGGGTAAGGCAAACATGGTTGCCGACGCTCTGAGCAGGAAAGAAATGGAGAAATTATTTAAATTGACGACTCAGGATAACTTGATAAGAGAGATGAAAAAATTGGAAATAGAAGTGAAAGGACCGGAAGGGTCGGAAGAGAAGTTGTTTGTAATGGAAGCTCATTCGACATTGTTAGATAGAGTAAAAGAAGCACAAGAAAAAGATGAAGAGTGTGAGAAAATCAGAAAAAGGATTACAGAGAATGAAGAAGGGAAATTTCGAATGGATAAAGACGGTATTTTGAGATTTGAAGAAAGAGTATGGGTACCAGCGGTAACCGAGTTGAGGGAAGAGATTTTGCACGAGGCACACAATACGACATATTCTGTTCATCCGGGAGGCACTAAGATGTACCGAGATTTGAAGCAACATTTTTGGTGGCCTAATTTGAAACGGGAAGTCGCAGAGTGCGTTAGTAGATGTTTGACTTGCCAACGCCTTAAAGCAAAACATCAACGGCCGAGTGGTTTATTACAACCATTGGAAATACCGGAATGGAAATGGGAGCATATTACGATGGACTTCGTGGTAGGACTTCCAGTTACGCAGAAAGGTTATGATGCCATTTGGGTTATTGTGGATCGACTTACCAAGACCGCACATTTTCTACCAATCAAGATCCGCTACAGTTTGAACCAATTAGCGAGCCTATACGTAAAGGAGATTATTTCGCGACATGGAGTGCCGGTGTCTATTATCTCTGATCGAGATCTGCGCTTCACGTCAAATTTTTAGAAGAGTTTGCAAGAGAGAATGGGAACGCAGTTAAGGTTGAGTACCGCGTATCATCATCAGACAGATGGACAGAGTGAGCGAACTATACAAACGCTTGAGGACATGCTTAGGACTTGCGTGATGGACTTCAAGGGAAATTGGAACGACCACCTACCCTTAATCGAATTTGCGTATAACAATAGTTACCATGCGAGTATCAGCATGCCACTGTACGAAGCTCTTTACGGAAGAAAGTGCAGAACGCCATTATGTTGGGACGAAGTCGAAGAGCGACGAATACTCGGACCAGAGTTAGTACAACAAACCGCAGATGTGGTGACAGTGATAAGAGCCAGACTAGTAGCAGCTCAAGATCGCCAGAAGAAGTACGTAGATTTGCATCGGCAGGACCGAGAATTCAAAGTCGGCAGTTTCGTATTCTTGAAAGTATCTCCATGGAAGGGAAAGATCCGTTTCGGCAAAAAGGAAAGTTGAGTCCAAGATTCATAGGACCGTTCGAGATACTAAAGCGAGTGGGCGAAGTGGCATACAAAGATGCGTTACCACCCGAGTTGGAGCACATCCACAACGTGTTCCACATTTCCGTGTTACGACCATACAAGGCCGACTACAAGCACGTGATCTCTTACGAGCCATTCAAGTGGAGAAGAACTTGGCGTATGAGAAAATTCCTATCCAGATACTAGATAGGAAAGAGCAGACCTTGAGGAATAAAATTATATCTTCTGTAAAAGTACTTTGGCGTAACCATGATGTCGAGGATGCAACGTGAGAGTTAAAAGATAGGATGATGAGGGACTATCCCCATCTATTTGTGTAATTTTGTATCAATTCCGGGACGGAATTTTTACAAGGGGGGAGGATGTAATACCCGAGAATTTCCTAATATTATTAAATAAAAATGAGAATTTATTTAATATAAATGATTTTGTGTTATGAGAAGGATTAATTCAATTCTATTAAATTGAATAATTATAATAATTGAGGAAAATGTGGAGTTTATAATAAACTCGGGAAGCCTTGTGTGACACCATGATGAGATACATTAATGATGATATTAATTGACGAAGAATTTATTAAGTGAACAATTAATCTATATTGTTATCATAGAATATTAATTAATTGTTATAACTGTGACACCCCCAAATCCGGGTACTTCGTTTCCACATGATTTGGTGTTCACTTTCTAACTATAACAAACAACTACCCAAATATCTCAAATAAATTACAACCTTTATTCAAAATAATAAAATCTCCCTTAAAACAAGGGTGACAACCTTCTCAAAAATCAATCCCAGGGTTACTCTAACCTTGACATAAATAATAAAGTGTGGAATAAAAACATGACATAAAGGTCTTATTATAACCATTTCAAAATAATTAAACAAGTCTTCACTTGTTCATCTTTCCCTTGCGTTTACTCGTAGACGGGGCATCAACATTATAAACCTTAACTGCAATTGTTATTTAATACAAGAGTGAGCAAACAACAACTCACTGGAGTTTGAAAATAATATAAACATGAAAGGATATCTTTAAAAGAATCTGAACAACTTAGCTTGCTTCAATAATAAAGAATTGAATAATAACATTAAAATTCGAATATATAATTTGTCTGAGGGTCATAAGACCTTTGAACTCTTTCCCTAGGTTATAAATATTTCCATTTAAACCTTTAACAGTCAATAAGACTATGGACCTTAACTCGTACTTAGGGGGATCAGCCCTTCGTACCATGTATTGTGCACAAACATCTTAACGCTATGCGTAGTAACTTCCTCTAGTAAATAGGGTTGTTCAACTCAGTAATTTGAATTCAAGTCCGCACTAAAGAAAGTTTGGTTTGGATAAGCTTATAAAGGTAATTTAGAATTCTCATTTATTAGCTAAGGGATTAGTTGATAAGCTTACAAGAAAATTTAGAGTTCACGTTCATCAACTAAGGATTAGTTGAATCGTTTTTCAATAATTCGTAAATAATAGAATTATGAACTAACATATGCTTTAGAATCAACTTAAAATATTTAAAATAATAACTGGATCTTACTTGAGCAATAAGTTAAGATCATTTTAATTAAATAAACAATTGTCCAATACAGAAATGGAAATGACATTCTCAACAATGAATATATGAACTCAAGAAATTGTATAAAATTAACAAGTTTAGGGTTAGAAGACTTGCATAAAATCAATATAAGATCAGGGTTTAAAAAACTTGCCTCAAGCGCAAGTTACTTAACACAATTCACGTACTTTAATACTTCCTATATACATTCAATCATAATAACCTAAATTAGTTAACACATAACTAATTCACATAATTGGTTAACTCTCATGGTTAACTTATTTTAATTAAATAAATAATAATAATCAACCATTACATAGATAATTACATCACTTACATATACTCACATAATTAAATTAATTATGTATTTAACTAAATTATAATTAAACAATTATAATTCAAACACTTAATCAAATTATAAGTACTTAAATTACAATTACCATTTAAATTATAAATAATTATAATTTAAAATCAATTAAACTACATCATGCATTATAATTACACAATTTATAATTAATCATGTATTTATCAATTATAATCTATAATAATCATGCATTTATTAAATTATAATTACATAAATTATAATTTAAATTAACATTTAATTGATTAAAATAAATCAACAATTATAATTTCACAGAATTATAATTTAAATTAAATATTTACTCTTAATTATAATTAATCAAATTATAATTAAGTAACTTATTTTATAATTAAACAATTATAGCTTCTAATTTAAATACTATATTAGGTTTTCAAAACTTCATTTTTCTCAAATTATGAAATTATCAACTTCATGTTAACACATGTTGTAGCAGCTAGATACATGCTCATTATCTTAGCAATAATGTAATGGAAACATAAAAACACACTGCACACTTGATTAAAACTCACTGCTTCTGCCCAAGACACGGCGCAGCTGCGCAGCCAACTGCCCTGAAACCGGCGTAGCTGGGCAGGGGATGGTTCTGGGAAGGGCAAGAGGCGCAGCTGCGCTACTCCTGGCCTTGCTACCGGTGCAGCAGCGCAGCAACGCGGCTAGACGCAGACAGTTTCGACCCTCTGCTTTACCGAACATCCCAGACAAGCCATCAAACGGAAAAATACAGTAACATAGATACTGTAAATCATATATACGCTGTAATACATATATCTAACATGCTTCCAAAACATAAAATCATTTAAACAACGACAATCAAGAGTTTTAAAATTCAAATTTGGCTATTATCACAAAACTCATATTTCCTCTAAACAATTCACTGTAATAAAATTTCTCAACTAATTCAACTTTATATACATGCATTATATACCAAATTGAAGATAACATTAAACCAAATTCCTAATAAGCATGTTAGCATATACTAATTCATCAATTTTTTACTTTAAATTGACCAAAATCAAATAACACATAAGAACAAAATTTTCAATTAAAGCATACTTAATCACTAATTTGGTTTTCTGAAAATCATTGATAGAAATCATTTTAACACATACTTTAATGTCATATTTTAATCAATTAAATATTAAACAACTAATTTAATCAATTAAAATCTAACATCAATTAATCACATAAAATTGCCACATAATTATAATTACTCGTTAATTATAATTCATGTAACACTTCATCACATAATTCATCTAATTCAATTATCTTAATTAAATTATAACTATAATATAAAATTAATATACATTAATTAAATAAATATTAAACATTCATTTAATTAATATATAACACTTAATTAAATCACTCCATAAATCACATAATTTATTTATTTAACTCAATAAATAATTCACATAAAATATTTATTTAACTCATTAAATATTTAAAAATATTATATAAAATCACAATCGTTATAATCTTCCCTCCTTAAAAGGATTCTGTCCCCAGAATCACACATAAAAATTTCTCGTCTATTACATTCTTCCCCCCTTAAAAGGATTCTGTCCCCAGAATCAGTACATAAGGGTTTACACACAAAAGTTAAGAAAATAATTGCGGATAAGATCTCATCATAACATCTTCGAGTTTCCACGTGGCTTCTTCAGCACTGTGGTTCCTCCAGATTACCTTAACAGAAGGTATCACTTTATTCCTAAGTACTTGTTCCTTTCTATCAACTATTTGAACAGGCACTTCTTCATATGTTAAGTCTTTATCAAACTGTAAAGGTTCATATTCTATTACATGTTTATAATCATGCTTGTAAGGTCTTAACACATAAATATGAAAGACATTATGTATATTCTTGAGCTCCGGAGGTAATGCAATCTCGTAAGCTACCTCGCCAATTTTTTGCAACACCTCAAAAGGTCTAATAAATCTGGGACTCAGCTTTCCCTTCTTACCAAATCGAATCTTCCCCTTCCAGGAGATACTTTCAAGAACACGAAACTTCCTGGTAAGAATTCTCAATTTTGTCGATGAAGATCGGCATACTTCTTCTGTCTGTCTTGAGCAGAAACTAATCTCGTTCTGATCAGCTTCACAATTTCGGCGGTTTGTTGTACCAATTCTGGTCCCAACAATTGACGTTCACCGACTTCATCCCAGCACAAAGGAGTTCTGCATTTTCTGCCGTATAACGCTTCGTAGGGCGGCATGCCAATACTTGCATGATGACTATTGTTGTAGGCGAACTCCACCAACGGTAGATGATCCTCCCTGCTTCCTTTGAAGTCCATCACACAAGCTCTCAGCATATCCTCAAGCGTCTGAATCATTCTCGCGCTCTGTCCATCAGTCTGAGGATGATACGCTGTACTCATTCGCAATTGTGTTCCCAGACATTCTTGCAATCGCTTCTAGAAATTACACGTAAAACGTGGATCTCTGTCGGACACAATTGACACCAGAACACCGTGTCTAGAAATAACTTCCTTCACGTACAGCTTCGCTAGCTTATCCAGGTTGTACTTAACCCTGATCGGCAGAAAGTGGGCTGACTTCGTCAGTCGATCCACTATAACCCATATTGCATCAAATCCCTTCTGAGTCGTTGGAAGACCCACCACGAAATCCATCGTGATGTGCTCCCACTTCCACTCTAGAATTTCTAATGGTTGCAGCAAACCACTCGGTCTCTGGTGTCCTGCTTTAACTTTCTGGCACGTAAAGCACTCCGCAACGCATTCCGCAACGTCCTTCTTCATATTCGGCCACCAAAAATGATGCCTAAGATCTTGATACATCTTCGTACTCCCAAGGTGAATAGAATATCTAGAACAGTGAGCTTCGCTTAGAATCTCTTCTTTGACCTTTGGTACTGGCGGTACCCAGATTCTACCTTCAAACCGTAGCAGACCTTCACCACCGATCTTGAACTTGAACTCTTCATCATCGGTTATCCTTTTTCGAATCTTCTCACATTCCTCATCATAGAGTTGTGCTTCTTTCACTTTGTCTACCAGCGTAGAACCAACAGTTACTTGAAACAACATCTCATCTGATTCCTTCAGGAACTTCACTTCCAATTCCAATCTAGCCATCTGTTCTATCAACTGATCCTGATCAGTTAACATATTCAACTTCCCCCGACCTTTTCTGCTCAAAGCGTTAGCGACGACGTTAGCTTTACCCGGATGGTAAAGTATCTCGCAATCGTAGTCTTTAATCAGTTCCAACCATCTTCTTTGGCACATGTTCAAATCCTTCTAGGTAAATATATACTTCAGACTCTTGTGATCTGTGTATATTTCACACTTCTCTCCATATAAGTAGTGCCTCCAAATCTTTAGGGCAAACACTACTGCCGCCAATTCTAGATCATGGGTCGGATACCCCTTTTCGTAATCCTTCAGCTGACGTGACGCATAGGCAATGACTTTGCAGCTCTGCATTAACACACAGCCTAATCCTTTATGTGAGGCATCGCTATACACGACGAAATTTCCCGTACTATCCGGTAACGACAAAACAGGCGCAGTACTCAGCCTCTTCTTCAACTCCTGAAAACTCTCCTCACACTACTCCGTCCAAGCAAACTTAACTATTTTACTAGTCAAATTCGTCAACGGAGTTGCGATTCTAGAAAAGTCTTGGATAAATCTTCGGTAATAACCAGCCAATCCCAAGAAACTCCTCACTTCGGACGGCGCCTTTGGCTGTTCCTAACTCATTACGGCCTCAACCTTCGACGGATCCACCGAAATACCATCCTTGTCGATCACGTGGCCAAGAAATTGCACACGTTCCAACTAAAATTCGTATTTCAAGAATTTAGCGTAAAGCTTCTCTCGTCTCAGCGCTTCTTAGGTTAGTCGTAAGTGTTCAGCATGCTCCTCCTCGGTCTTGGAATAGACTAGGATGTCATCTATGAACACTACCACGAACTTGTCCAGAAATGGCTTGAACACCCTGTTCATTAGGTCCATAAATGCAGCTGGGGCATTCGTGAGACCAAATGACATTACCAAGAACTCGTAATGACCATATCGAGTTCTAAAAGCCATTTTTGGTATATCTTCCTTCCTCACCTTCAACTGATGATACCCTCTTCTCAAATTAATTTTCGAGAAGTTCTTCGCACCCTTCAACTGATCAAATAAATCATCGATCCTAGGTAAAGGATACCTATTCTTGATTGTAACTTTATTTAACTCCCTATAATCAATGCAAAGACGCATCGACCCATCCTTCTTCTTCACGAATAAAATAGGCGCTCCCCACGGTGAAACGCTCGGTTGAATATACTTCTTGTCTAGAAATTCTTGCAGTTGAACCATCAGTTCCTTCATCTCGACAGGAGCCATTCGATATGGAGCCTTCAAAATTGGAGCAGTTCCCGGCGCTAAATCGATCACGAACTCTGTCTCCTTATCTAGCGGAAGTCCTGGCAAATCGCTCGAAAAAATGTCCACAAACTCCTTAACTACCGATATCTCCTCCACCTTCGGGCTTTCCTTACGCGTATCTACTATGTAGGCTAGATATCCTACACAGCCTTGCGTCAGAAGTTTCTTAGCTTGCATAACTGTCAGACAACTCGCTTGTCTAGGTGATTTGCTACCATAGAACACTAACTTCGATGGAGTCGTAAGGTTTACCGACTTCTTCTGACAATCGATTATTGCCCCATGGTTGAACAAGCAGTCCATACCCAGTATGACATCGAATTCCCCAAGTTTAATCGGAATCAAATCTACTCTAAGCTCCTGACCCCTAATGTCCAATTTACAGTTCTTATAAACGCTCCTAACAGGAATAACCTCCCTATTCGCAATCTCTATATTCAAAGGGTAAACTAACTCCTCTACAGGTAAGTTTAGGGTTTTAGCAAAATCATCAGATATGAATGAACAAGTAGCACCCGAATCAAATAATACATATGTATTTATACTACTGATCGGAATAATACCTGACACCACGTCTTTTGATTGCACAGCATCCTGCACCGTCATATTACATGTTCGTAAGTGGGTCTAACAGCTTGCAATGGTGCAGCGATGGTCATGAAACTGCCGCTTCCATTCCCTCCACTCCCTATTAACCTTGCCGTCAGCTTCTTCGGGCAGGTGCGAGCCATGTGGTCCTTGGATCGACATGTGAAACAATCTCCCTTCTTCGGGTTTGGGTAATTAGGCGCGATGTGGCCTTCCTGACCATAGTTGAAGCACACCTGCTTCCCCTTTATTCACACGCCAGTGTGATTCTTACCGCATGTAGCACATGCTTTAAACTTCCTCTTCTGCTGGCTTCCTTTCTGACTCCCAGTAAAGGTATTATCAGACCACTTCCTCTTCTGGTTCACAGCGCTGCTACCCCCAGCCTTGGTTTCTACCTTATTCTTCTTCTTCTTATCTTGGTTGAACTTCATCACCGCGTCGCTTCCTCCTTCAGCGAGTGTGGCTTTCTCCAGCATAGTTGTAAATGTATTCAGCTAGAACATGGAAACCTTGCTGTAGAGCCAAGTCTTCAGTCCCTGTTCAAACCTCCTCGCTTTCCTAGCTTCAGTGCTGACCTAGTATGTAGCGAACCTGGCCAACTCGTTGAACTTAGCAGCATACTCGGACACCGTCATCCCTCCTTGCTTAAGTTCTAGGAATTTGACCTCCATCTGGTCCTGCGAACTCACTGGAAAGTACATCTCGTAGAACATTTCCTTGAAACATTCCCACGTGATGACTCCCTCTCCCTCTCGGGTCTTGTTAGCCTGCCACCAAAAGCTAGCATCCGACTTCAACATGAAATCCGCGAATGCTGTCTTCTGGTCTTCACCTACTCTGGCTACATCGAATACCTTCTCCATTTCCATAACCCACATCTGAGCCTCGATAGGATTGGTCGATCCTTTGAATTTAGGATATCCTACAGCCTTGAATTCCTTGAACGTAGTACCCTGCACCTGCGGCTGATTCACAAGAGCTTCTGTCAACAGGTTCACCAACTTCTAAACCGAGTTGGGATTCATCCCATCGTTATTGTTGTTGTTGTTCGTCAAACACTCAGAGTTTTGACGCATTGGTCTTCTTCTAGGAGGCATTTTCTGTTAAGAAAATATTATTATTAGACCTTTTATTCAACTATTAAGTATCCAAGTTCATACTTAAACGTTTTAACCAATTCAGTTCACATGGAACACATAGCACGTCAAATAAACTTCTTTTATTAATTACTAATAGTTTAAAAACATCAAACAGATAGCATTTCTGCTCTATCATCCTTCCTGAACTGGAAAAGTTACATGATTACATTATTAACTTATCCCATTCTTATCTCAATTATGGGATTTACATTATTTATTACAAAAAGCAATACATAACCAACTCTACTACTGCCTAGGCATGTTAATGCGTTGCACAGCCTCTATGCGTTCCTCTTCCATTACCCGAAACGCCGTTCTTCGGTCCACCACATACCATGGTAAACCTTAGAACTGAGCTGGGTAGTAGAAAACACGGTCCTGAGCTCTTTCTATCGTTGTATGGAAGGCATACTCGATTTCCCTCAGCTTTGCCCTCTTGGCTTCAGCTTCACCTTTAGCTCGATCGTCTCGTTGATTAGCTCTCAAGCTTGACTCTTCAGCTCTGGCACGCTTCCTCGACTCCTCCTGGATGTCTTGCTTCAACTTTGCCAGTTCAAATCGAGCAGCATCTCTATCAACCTCCATATGTATCAGGTTCCACTGTGCATTTCCTAGGTCACTTGCCATTTCCTCGATCATCTAGTCTCGCTACTGGATAGTCTCCTCGAGATCTCCTACTCGTCCATGAAGCTCCACGTTGCTATCGTAGACTGCCTCGTACATCTCAGCACTAGTAGAGTGAGGTGGGAATTCCTCTTCGGGATCCTCTTCCTCCTCTTCGTCCTCTTCAGACTCGTCCTCGTCCTCTTCTTCTGGAATAGGTGTCAGCTCACGCTCCCGACCAGCTACGGTGATCACTGGAGATGGCTCTCTCCTAACCAGCTGCTCCCAGATAATATTTATGTCACGGGGCTCCTCCTCTCTAGGCATCTGAGGTACATCCTCTCTAGCCTGACTAGGTTCTCCAACGTTGGACATCTTGACAAAAGAATTTTAAAGTTCATTATTACGTGATAACGAATCGACACTCTTCGAATACTAAAATATAAACACGTAGCACATAAGGTAGTTATTATATTTACCTATCACACCTATCTTTTTGATCTTACCTATAAGGCTACTACCTAAGGTTTTTCCCCACCTAAGGTTTCATAACCTACATCTTTGATACCAACCTGTGACACCCCCAAATCCGGGTACTTCGTTTCCACATGATTTGGTGTTCACTTTCTAACTATAATAAACATCTACCCAAATATCTCAAAATAAATTACAACCTTTATTCAAAATAATAAAATCTCCCTTAAAACAAGGGTTACAACCTTCTCAAAAATCAATCCCAGGGTTACTCTAACCTTGACATAAACAATAAAGTGTGGAATAAAAACATAACATAAAGGTCTTATTACAACCATTTCAAAATAATTAAACAAGTCTTCACTTGTTCATCTTTCCCTTGCCTTTACTCGTAGACGGGGCATCAACGTTATCAACCTTACCTGCAATTGTTATTTAATGCAAGAGTGAGCAAACAACAGCTCACTGGAGTTTAACAATAATATAGACATGAAAGGATATCTTTAAAAGAATCTGAACAACTTAGCTTGCTTCAATAAAAATGAATTGAATAATAACATTAAAATTCGAATATGGAATTTGTCTGAGGGTCATAATACCTTTGAACTCTTGTCCTAGGTTATAAATATTTCTATTTAAACCTTTAACAGTCAATAAGACTATGGACTGATGAGTGGGTTTTATACCTACGAATCGGTAGTCGTTATAGCTTGATTTTGCATCTTTTCGAGTATTTTGCCTTTCATTTCTACTGGGTGATTACGTTTAAGTGCAAATAATGAAACGGAGGAGAGAGTAGATTTGAAGGACAAAATTTACGTGTTATATGTCTATTTTGTAATGTTCAGTCTTTTTAATTGTCTGCCTGAATATACTCATGATGCTTATATTTTTATTTTAGGTACGAGTGGAGAGTTTCGTAATTTTGAAAATAAATTGGAGAAAAAATTGAGACCAATTGAGCTGACCCAATTTGGCAATGGACCAAGGGAACGAAATGACATGCAGATTATATAGGAAAGAGGAGCTCATGGATTCTAATTGTTTTATTTTCAGCAAATATGATGTGGGCTAAAGGAGTAGCAGTCCACAAATCATGGGTCATGTATGCGGGCAATATAAGATATCAAGTGGGTTAGCAGCAAGTGGGATAGCTTAGTATAGTGGATATATTATATAGGAGAGCTACTTTTAAAAGGGAGCTGCCCAGGTGTACATGCTAATTTGTTTTACAAGTGGGCCACAGGAGTAGCCAATCCATGTAAGTGTAGTCAAAGTGTATAAAGTATGCAAGGAATATATGGTTTAATATGGGCCAGAGTTAGCAGCCATACATCATGCGAAACTTAGCATGAACGAAATTCAAAGGAGCTGGGTAGGAGATTTACCCGCCGGGGCGGGTAATTAATACAAGAACTCCCTGCTGGGGCGGCGAGGCGACAGCAGCACATTTCTTTTCCTACGCGGGCAGCAGCTGTTTGTTACTTTCCCACCTCGAATATGATTCGGCTGCTACAAAAAGGGGAAGGACTAAAGTTGGCTACAAAATATATTACATAGGAGTAGACTTAACCTGATATGGGGGGAGCCACGTAGGAGTAGATATTATATTATATATTATATAGTTAGTAGGCAGCTGGCATGGCTCCTTTCTTTTCCAGATTGTGGGCTATCAATTGTAATGATAAGTAGACCGCATATATATTATATAGGAGTTGGACACGGAAGCAACCAGGTGAAAAAAGGGGCGGCGTGTGTGTTATATATATAAGGGATAGCTACTAGTAAAATGGGGGACGGAGATGAATTTTGTGGATCTAAAACTTGGAGTGAAAATTGAAGATCATCAAGTGAACGTGACGATCGCAGGGTTGGAGCGGAGATTGGTGATACGATTCTGAATTTTATTATATTTTTCTATTTATATCTTGTAATCATACTGTTTGCTATGATGAGGATTATGGATTTTATTTCATTCGTTATGAACTAATTATTTATTTAAGTCTATAACGGATCTTATTATGTAATGGAGGATTAATTATTTTTAAATCCAATTTATGGAGGTTATTCCCAGGTTATTCACTATGTGTGTGATTTATTTATATAATTGCCTGATCAACGATTATTCTGTTATTTCTTATGAACTTGTGAAGGAACATAGGAGATTAGAACTGGCCATAGTGACATATGTTTGTGAATTCCGCAAAGATGGAATTCGTGATTCGTGTTTAGGATAGATGTATTCCTTTACGCCATATATAATTTGAAAGGGAACTTGGTAATAAATTCTGGTTAATTGTAATTCAAATAGAAATATAATGAATTGGTTAATTGGGATGTCTAATTTGAATCTATCATATGTGGATGCAAATAAGTACGGATATTATGCATCGTGAGGTGGTTTTATCTACATTAGTGTTTTCGATTAATAACCTGGGGGTAATTGGAATAAACTGGGGACAAAAGATATTATCTGAAGTGAAATAATAAGTGAAGTTGTAGGCTTAATTCTCTCAATTTTGTTAAGATCTCGATTTAGTGTGCGGTTACTTTCATTATTAATTTAGTTATAGAAGGACATATCTTTTTGCTGTTAGTTTGATAAAGTTGAAATACTCTAAAATTGGTACTTGTTTGATTAAAGAGTAATAATTGTCTCTGTGAGTACGATCTTGGATTTATCACTGTATTACTTGTTGACCACGTACACTTGCATGTTGCGCGTAGAAAATACCCAATAAGTTTTTGGCGCCGTTTCCCGGGACAGTAATTGCGTTTATTACTTACAATATCGATTTAAGTAGATCAATTTTAATTAAACATATATATATTTATTCTTATTGTCGTTTGTTTGGATATTTCAGGTACTTTCGATTAGTGCATGCAAACTAGATCGAAGAAACCAGAGTTGTTGCCCTTTGAGGACGATATCGACAAACGGTTTCGGGGATTAACTGAGTGGATTGCAAAGAATCGACAGGAATTTGAAATACCCAAAACAAACATGGCGGACCAGCAACAGGAAGACAAACCAATGAAGGATTATGATATACCAAAAATCTTAGAAATCCATTCAAGTATAGCCAGGCCAGCAATTAATGCAAATAACTTTGAGATTAAGCCAGGAACAATACAAATGGTGCAGAACACATGTCAGTTTGGGGGTCTTCCGAATGATGATCCGAATGATCATATCTTCACTTTCATAGAAATTTGCGACACTTTCAAGTGCAATGGAGTGTTAGACGATGCACTCAAGCTGAGGTTATTCCCATTCTCGCTCAAAGATAAGGCGGAGGCTTGGCTACATTCTGAATCACCGGGGTCAATTACGACATGGAATGATCTAGCACAATTTTTTTTTGCCAAGTTCTTTCCACCATCGAAGACACACAAGAAAAGGTCGGAGATATCTACATTTGCACAGTATCAAGGGGAGCCACTGTATGAAGCATGGGAAAGATACAAAGAATTGTTGAGGAAGTGCCCTCATCACGGATTTCCACTATGAATGCAATTGAGTAATTTTTATAATGGAGTATCGAGTCAGATACGGTGTAGCATTGATGCAGCGTCACAGGGAGCATTTCTGATGAAGAAATTTGAGGACGGATGGGCATTGATAGAAACGATGGCTTCGAATGGGTACCAATGGCCGACTGAAAGATTGACTCAGCCCACAGTAGCGGTTGTTCTGCAAGTGGATAATTCGACAGCTATATTGGCACAACTGGCTTCGTTACAAAAGAGTATTGAGACCATGACAAAGGGAAACATGCAGCAGGTAGCAGTCGTATGGGAACTTTGTGCAGGAGATCATCCGATTGAACAGTGTGCAATCAACCCAACTGCAGTTAATTATGTGGGTAACTATAACAGATCAGCCAACACATACCAGAATACATATAATCATGGGAACAGAAACTACCCGCACTTCTCATGGAGCAACACACAGAACCAACAACAGGCTCCACGACAACCATACCCTCCTGGTTTTCAGAATCCGCAGCAACAGGCAGCACCACAATAGGATGAAAAGCTAGGTTGGGAAGAAGCTATAGCCAGAGTCAGAACAGAAAATGAATTGGCGAGGAAAGAGACGAAGGCTCTTGCGGTGGACATGAAGAATCTAATGATTCAAATGGGACAGATAGCAAGTGAAATGAATAACCGACCCCAGGGATCGTTGCCTAGCGACACCGAGAAGAATCCGAAGGGAGGACATGAGCAATGTCAAGCGGTGACACTCAGGAGTGGAAAATAGTTAGATGAGCTAAATTTAGAGAAGCCGGTAATCGAGAAGCAAGTCGAGGCTAATAAGGAACAAACAGTGGAAAGAGAAGCAGGAGAAAAACCAGCAGAAAAGGAACAAGTGGTTACACTAGTAGTCTACCCGCCACCGCTGTTCCCACAAAGGCTCCATAAACAGAAATTACAACAACAGTTCACAAAATTCCTAGAAGTGTTCAAGAAGCTGCATATAAATATACCATTTGCGGAGGCATTAGAGTAGATGCCCAGTTATGCCAAATTCATGAAGGATATTCTTTCAAAGAAAAAAAGACTAGAGGACTTTAAAACTATGGCACTGACAGAGGAATGTAGTGCAATTCTGCAAAAGAAGCTTCCACCAAAGTTGAAGGATCCGGGTAGCTTCACCATTCTATGCACTATAGGAAGTGCAACCTTCAACAAATGCCTTTGTGATTTAGGTGCCAGTATTAACCTTATGCCATTATCAGTTTACACTCAGCTAGGATTACCGGCACCTAAACCTACCTACATCTCCGTACAATTGGCGGACAGATAAGTAACTTATCCTCGGGGAATTGTCGAAGACATTTTGGTGAAAGTGGACAAATTACTCTTCCCAGCAGATTTCATCATCCTTGATTTTGAAGAAGATAAGGAAATTCCAATAATCCTTGGACGACCATTCTTAGCTACTGGTAATACACTCATCGACGTGCAGAAAGGAGAGTTGACCATGAGGGTGCCCAATCAACTGCGGATACAATAGACACAGTGGTGGATGAAGAACAACTGCAGATACTGAATACTGACCCACTAGAATTAGCATTGATGGAAGAGTGTGATGAGGAGGATGCGGAAATAATAGAATATATACAGCTGTTGGAAGCAATTCTGAGAGCAAATAGATTCACACCACCAGTTGAACCTTTGGAAATGGAAGGAGCCTTATCAGAAAAAATCAAGCCATCTCTCCAGGAACCACCTAAGCTTGAACTTAAGCCATTACCTGATCACCTCAGATATGCATTTTTAGGCGATTCATCTACTTTACCTGTTATTATTGCATCTGCACTTAACCCAATGCTGGAAAGTAGGCTGCTGAGAGTGTTGAGGGAACATAAATCGGCTATTGGCTGGACCATCATTGACATTAAAGGGATCAGTCCATCATTCTGTATGCACAAGATCCTGATGGAGGAAGATAGCAAGCCCACGGTAGAACAACAGAGGAGGATCAATCCTATAATGAAAGAAGTGGTGAATAAAGAGATCTTGAAATGGCTAGACGCAGGAATTATCTACCCAATTTCAGACAGTGCTTGGGTGAGTCCAGTCCAATGTGTGCCAAAAAAGGGTGGTATGACAGTGGTGAAGAACGAAAATAATGAGTTAATACCGATAAGAATAGTAACTGCCTGGAGAGTCTGCATGGATTATAAAAAATGGAATAAGGCGACTAGAAAGGATCATTTCACCTTGCCTTTCATTGATCAGATGTTGGACAGATTAGCCGGACATGAATATTATTGCTTATTGGACGGGTATTCCGGATACAACCAGATCGTCATTGCACCAGAGGATCAAGAAAAGATGACATTCACATGTCCATATGGCACCTTTACCTTTAGAAGGATGTCATTCGGACTGTGCAATGCACCGGCAACATTCCAGCGGTGCATGATGGCGATATTTTCAGATATGGTGGAGCGAAGTGTTAAGGTCTTTATGGTCTATTTCTCCGTTTTTGGGGAGTTGGTTTTGAAGAGGTGTGTGGAAACGAACCTGGTGCTCAAGTGGGAGAAGTGCCACTTTATGGTCCAAGAGGGGATAATTCTTGGCCACAAAGTCTCAGGAAAAGGGTTGAAAGTCGACCGAGCAAAGTTAGAAGCAATTGAAAATCTACCACCGCCGACATCGGTAAAGGGTATTCGGAGTTTTCTCAGTCATGCTGGATTCTACCGACGGTTTATCAAGGACTTCTCAAAAATCACTAAACCACTCTGCACTCTATTAGAAAAAGATGTCCCATTCAAATTTGATGAAGACTGTCAAGTGGCCTTTGAGCAGTTAAAGAAAAAGTTGACCACGGCCAGCACCTGATTGGACCAAGCCCTTCGAACTCATGTGTGATGCAAGTGATTTTGCAGTTGGAGCAGTACTAGGACAAAGACAGGATAAAATCTTTCATGCCATCTACTATGCAAGCAAGACCCTAACAGAAGCACAGTTAAACTACACTACCACGAAAAAAGAATTACTAGCGGTTGTGTATGCCTTTGACAAGTTCCGTTCATACTTGGTGGGAACTAAGGTAGTGGTGTACACCGACCATTCAGCTATCAGGTATTTAGTTGAGAAGAAAGACGCAAAGCCAAGGCTTTTCCGTTGGGTGTTGCTACTACAGGAATTTGACCTGAAAATCAAGGACAGAAAGGGGACAGAGAACCAAGTGGCCAATCACCTCTCACGACTTGAGAGCCCAAAGCAGGATGAAACAGACAAGTTAGCAATCAATGAGCTATTTCCTGAAGAGCAACTATTTTCGATAAACAGCGAGTTTTCGTGGTATGAGGACTTCGCCAATTACGTGGTCAGTAACGTCCTCCCACCAGACTTGTCCCGTCACCAAAAGAGAAAATTCTTACACAATGTAAAGTGGTACCTGTGGGATGAACCATACTTGTTCTGCCAATTTGCTGATAAAATAATCCGGCGATGTATACCGGAAAGTGAAGTGGAGAGTATCCTATATGTGTGTCACGCATCACCATATGGGGGACACTATGGGCTTGATCGTACAGCAGGAAAAGTTCTTCAATCAGGATTCTACTGGCCCACGTTGTTTAGAGACACACATCAATGCGTGAAGAATTGTGATAGATGTCAGAGAGTGGGGAATATATCGAAATGGCATGAAATGCCATTGAACATGATCTTGGAAGTCGAGGTTTTTCGACATATGGGGGATCGATTTTATGGGACCCTTTCCATCTTCATTCAACAATCTGTACATCCTCTTAGCTGTAGATTACGTCTCGAAATGGGTTGAAGCGGTGGCATTATCGACAAATGATGCAAAAGTGGTGTTAAGGTTCCTGCAAAAGAATATATTCACTCGGTTCGGAACCCCACGAGCAATCATTAGTGATGAAGGGAGCCACTTCTGTAACAAATACTTCACTGCTCTTATGGCAAAGTATGGGGTAAAACATCGGATAGCTACATCCTATCACCCGCAAACAAGTGGATAAGCGGAGGTGTCCAACCGGGATGTCAAAAGAATTTTGGAGAATGTTGTAAATCCAAATAGAAAGGATTGGTCAGTAAAGTTAGACGATGCTTTGTGGGCGTATCGGACTGCCTACAAGACTCCAATAGGCATGTCGCCTTATCAACTCGTCTACGGGAAAGCATGTCACTTGCCGGTAGAACTCGAGCATCGAGCATATTGGGCAATCAGAAAGCTGAATTTCGATCTGTCAGCAGCAGGTGAGAAGCGGTTGTTACAACTCAACGAACTAGATGAATTTCGCCGGCAGGCATATGAGAATTCAAAGTTGTACAAGGAGAAGGTGAAGAAATGGCATGATCAGAAAATAATGCACCGCCAGTTTGAACCAGGTCAATCAGTATTGTTATTCAACTCTCGGTTGAAGTTATTCCCCGGAAAGCTGAAGTCTAGATGGTCAGGACCATTCACAATAAAGACGGTACTCCCGTATGGCACCGTTGAATTATTCAACAAAGAATTAACTGAAACATTTAAAGTCAACGGTCAACGGTTAAAGCATTACTGGGGCGAAAAAATTGATCGCCAAGCAACCACGGTCGACCTGGCCGAACCAAAATGATACAACAAAGGAGTCAGGCTAAAGACTTAAAATTAAGCGCTTAATGGGAGGCAACCCATTGGTTATTTTATTTTATTTTTATTTCGCATGAATATCATTTAATAGGGTAAAACTGTTTAATACTTAGAAACTTTCCTTCATAATACATGTCTAATAAAATTTCATGTTGGGTATGGATACAGGTCATATGAATCATGATTTGAAACTGGCACCAAGGTGGGGTCACTTATTCATTTAAAGGGAGTAAAGGAATTTAAACTTCTAGATGGATTAAGGAATAATACAATAAGCAAAAGATTGGGGAGAAAACGGATTTGAGGGAATAAGAACAATTTGGCTGCCAACACAGGACAACCCGCTGGGGCTGGTGGAAGAGTAATAACTTTTCGCTGGGGTGGCTCTTAAATATTGCCGAACAGAAGGATATCCCGCTGGGGCGGAAATCAACAAGCATTATCCCCCACTGGGGCGGGTACACGGAACCTGGAATATACCTAAATTCCGTCCAACTCCTATCAATTCTCTAATACCTCCCCACTATCCTATTTCAAATCCACCACCACACCACGTCTTCCATTACCCCATTCTCCTAATTCTTATCACTCCAGTATCCTTTCCCCCCCCCCCCACCCCACCAAATTCGCAAACCATTAACCCCCCCATTATCCCATCATCCCTCTCTCCTATCACCACACTACTTCTTTCACTACCCAAACTCCCTGAACCGCCACTAACCTCCTATCCCACGTCCCACTACCCATACCCATTACCCATAACATATTTCTCCCCACTCACGAATCCTATAACATACCCATTACCGAAATCCTTCCCCCACTACCCCAATCAGTACCCATTCCCCCACGAAATAAGAACCCACAAATCCTCACTAAACTACAACACACGGACTTGACATCCCACCCCTTTACCTATTTCCAGATTCCCCTTCATGTTATCATCAAAAGAAATTTCAAAAGCAGTTCAAGTATCACCGATCTCTGCAACCTACAGCCCAATACCTTCAACCCGACACACCACTATTCAACATAACCAAGGTAATTTTGTAAATTAGAAAGTAAATTTTGATGAGAAATTGGGTTGCTGTTGGTTGTTTTGGGATAGTGCCAGTACATTGCCCTTATTTCGGATATTATACTTGCTTGATTGGTGGAGTAACAAAATTTGGAGAAATTCAAGTAAGCAACTTCACTTCACATCAAGCCAAGTGCCGACCGCACACCAAGCGTTTGACAAAAATCCTGAACAACAATTTTGTCACAATACTTAAGTGTGTGCACAATTCCATCATGCCACCACGCCCACAGAAGAAACAAAAGGGGGAAGGGTCCTCATCCGCTACCGTTCCACCATTCGACAGAAAAAAAATTCAGAACGCAGCCGCCGCCGAACGTTTTGAGTATGTGTCGGGAAAAGCCATCATCTCAGAACGTGAACTTAGACTGGATCCCATAGAAGGCGAAATGCACAGGAAAATCAATGAACGGCTTTGGCAGTTTTTCACACAACAGCCTGAACCAGCAGTGGTAGCAGTAGTGAAAGAATTCTACGCCAATGCGGAGAACGTCCCTCCATTTAGAGCTTTTGTAAGAGGCAAAATGGTCGATTTCAGTCCCGAAGCAATCAATGCCTTCTTCAATATCACACCGCCTGCTATATGTCAGTACACTCAGATGAGAGACGCCGGGATAGACTATGATCGGCTTATTAAAGAAATATGCAAGCCGGACACTATCTGGGTAAAAGACAGTCGAAAAGGTATCATCATCCCGACCTCCACGTTAAACAAATATGGGAAAGTCTGGTATTCCTTCCTCTGTGCTAAACTACTGCCATCAACACACACCAGCGATATCACTAAAGATAAAATCTCACTATTGTATGCGATTGTCAAAGATCTTAGCATCAATATTGGGATGGTCATTAATTTTTCAATTCGCCGGTGTTTGCAAGGAGGAATATCCGGAGGATTACCACACCCATCCTTAATCACTAGGTTGTGTTTACAAGCAGGCGTAGTCTGGACACCGAATGAGCCAGTCCAATCCCCTTCGATGGTTCTGGATTCTAAGATGATAAACAGATTTGAGTCATGGACGGGAGCTCCAGCACAACCTCGTGGCCTCGGGTTTATAGTTTCAAACGGGGAAGAGGAGAATCAAGGTGAGGAAAATTGGATGTTCGACGAGGAATTGGAACCACGAGCATCGTCCACATCGACAACTGTCATGTTTAGACGCCTTCAGCGAAGAATTGACCGCACAGCGGAGCGATAGAATCACATGTTCGCTACACAGAACACTTTTAATGCCGTTCTTGCTGAGGCTTTCTCCCGCCTCAACACCGCCACTGGTCCACTCTAGTTCCCTGTTCCACAGCCGATCCCGCCATACCCACCATCTGACTCAGACATTGAGGAGGAGGTCGGCCCGAATGTTTGACTAAACAGGGAAGTCCTCTACACTTAAATTCTATATGTTTCACAATGAGGGCATTGTTTCATTTAAGTTTGGGGGTGTGTTGTACTTTAATCATCATGAATTTGGTTAGCGTGTGCATGAATGGTTAGAATATGTATAGTTGCATAGTAGGTTCGTTAGAATTTGCATAGTAGAGTAGTTTAAGTTTTTATGCTTATAAAATATTGAAAAGAAAAAAAAATGAAAAATCATAAAAGACCAAAAAGAGTTTGTAATTAGGATTGTATGAGTCAGTATGTTAGTGGTAAGAAATAACTTTAGCCTGTGATGAGACTGGACTTACATAAGAATATAAACATAATGATAACCAGAATGTTGATGTGTATTCAATCCTTTGCATGATTTATTACCTGTTTGACATTGAAGCACCGGTTAGCACAATAAGACAACAATTTAGTCAACTCAGTTCGAATAGTCACATAATTGTCGTCTTGAACAGAACTTAGGTTTTAATGAAGGGAATTTAATGAACTGGTAGTAGTGACTGAGATTAGACTAAAACATAAGTTTGGGGGAAGATATGGGAGCTATCTGAAAGAAAAAAGAAAAAAAATAGAAAAAGAAAAGAATTGAAAAATGTGAAAAATAGAAACATGAATAAACACCGTGACTTGTTTACTTTCGTGGCCGGTGGTACTCGAGTAAGTACGCCTTAGGGGATGTCTTTACACCCAGCGCCCTAAAACCATTCGGTTTGGGAGTCGTTGGTCGAAAACTCGCTACATGGGTATCACTGAAGAACCTAAGGGAACTAAACATTGCACAGTCATGAGAAAATTTGAGATATGGAAAACGAGCAAAATGCTTCCGTGAATAAAGAAAGATAGAAAATCTCCTATATTAATTTCCAACTTGGTTAATGTTTATTTGAATACACTGTACTTGGTTCACGCGATTTCTTGAGTTAAACTCTGATTACATTCTAAGACGCGTATTATGTTATATATTTGATCTGTAGTTGGGTATATTGTTGTTAAGCACACACACACAGCTTCAGTGTTGACCGATATAAATTCATAGATTGATTTGAATTACGGATACGTATCTGGTTGGATTTAATGTTTATATTTGTTTTGAGTTTTCTGAGGCGTAATGAGTTAGCTTTGCAAACACTGACAGTTACAGTCATGAGCATTGTATATTTTTGCAGATGCATGCTTTTTGCATATGCATGCTTTTTGCTTGAGGACAAGCAAAGTTTCAAGTTTGGGGGTTTTTGATGAGTGGGTTTTCTACCTACGAATCGGTAGTCGTTATAGCTTGATTTTGCATGTTTTTGAGTATTTTGCCTATCATCTCTACTGGGTGATTACGTTTATGTGCAAATAATGAAACGGAGGAAAGAGTAGATTTGAAGGACAAAATTTACGTGTTATATGTCTATTCTGTAATGTTCACTCTTTTTAATAGTGTGTCTGAATATGCTCATGATGCTTATATTTTTATTTTAGGCACGAGTAGAGAGATTCGTCATATTGAAAATAAATTGGAGAAAAATTTGATACCAATTGAGCTGACCCAATTTGGCAATGGACCAAGGGAACGAAATGACATGCAGATTATATAGGAAAGAGGAGCTCATGGATTCTAATTGTTTTATTTTTAGCATATATGATGTGGGCTAAAGGAGTAGCAGTCCACAAATCATGGGTCATGCATGCGGGCAATATAAGATATCAAGTGGGTTAGCAGCAAGTGGGATAGCTTAGTATAGTGGATATATTATATAGGAGAGCTACTTTTAAAAAGGAGTTGCCCAAGTGCACATGCTAATTTGTTTTACAAGTGGGCCACAGGAGTAGCCAATCCATGCAAGTGTAGTCAAAGTGTATCAAGTATGCAAGGAATATATGGTTTAATATGGGCCAGAGTTAGCAGCTATGCATCATGCGAAACTTAGCATGAACGAAATTCAAAGGAGCTGGGCAGGAGATTTACCCGCCGGGGCGGGTAATTAATACAAGAACTTCCCGCTGGGGCGGGGAGGCGGCAGCAGCACATTTCTTTTCCTACGCGGGCAGCAGCTGTTTGTTACTTTCCCACCTCGAATATGATTCGGCTGCTACAAAAAAGGGATGGACTAAAGTTGGCTACATAATATATTGCATAGGATGAGACTTAACCTGATATGGGGGGAGCCACGTAGGAGTAGATATTATATTATATATTATATATTATATAGTTAGTAGGCAGCTGGCATGACTCCTTTCTTTTCTGGATTGTGGGCTATCAATTGTAATGATAAGTAGACCGCATATATATTATATAGGAGTTGGACACGGAAGCAACCAGGTGAAAAAAGGGGCGGCGTGTGTGATATATATATAAGGGATAGCTACTAATAAAAGGGGGGACGGAGACGAATTTTGTGGATCTAAAACTTGGAGTGAAAATTGAAGATCATCAAGTGAACGTGACGATAGCAGGGTTGGAGCGGAGATTGGTGATACGATTCTGAATTTTATTCTCTTTTTCTATTTATATCTTGTAATCGTATGATGAGGATTATGGATTTTATTTCATTCGTTATGAACTAATTATTTATTTAAGTCTATAACGGATGTTATTTTGTAATGGAGGATTAATTAATTTTAAATCCAGTTTATGGAGGTTATTTCCAGGTTATTCACTATGTGTGTGATTTATTTGTATAATTGCCTGATCAACGACTATTCTGTTATTTCTTATGAACTTGTGAAGGAACATAGGAGATTAGAACTGGCCATAGTGACATATGTTTGTGAATTCCGTATAGATGGAATTCGTGATTCGTGTTTAGGATAGATGTATTCCTTTACGCCATATGTAATCTGAAAGGGAACTTGGTAATAAATTCTAGTTAATTGTAATTCACATAGAAATATAGTGAATTAGTTAATTGTGATGTCTTATTTGAATCTATCATATGTGGATGCAAATAAGTACGGATATTATGCATCGTGAGGTGGTTTTATCTACATTAGTGTTTTCGATTAATAACCTGGGGGTAATTGGAATAAACTGGGGACAAAAGATATTATCTGAAGTAAAATAATAAGTGAAGTTGTAGGCTTAATTCTCTCAATTTTGTTAAGATCTCGATTTAGTGTGCGGTTACTTTCATTATTAATTTAGTTATAGAAGGAGATATCTTTTTGCTGTTAGTTTGATAAAGTTGAAATACTCTAAAATTGGTACTTGTTTGATTAAAGAGTAATAATTGTCTCTATGGGTACGATCTTGGATTTATCACTGTATTACTTGTTGACCACGTACACTTGCGTGTTGCGCGTAGAAAATACCCAACATGGACCTTAACTCGTACTTAGGGGGATCAGCCCTTCGTACCATGTGTTGTGCACAAACATCTTAACGTTATACGTAGTAACTTCCCCTAGTAAATAGGGTTGTTCAACTCAATAATTTGAATTCAAGTCCGCAGAAAATAGAGTTTGGTTTGGATAAGCTTACAAAGGTAATTTAGAATTCTCATTTATCAGCTAAGGAATTAGTTGATAAGCTTACAAGAAAATTTAGAGTTCACGTTCATCAACTAAGGATTAGTTGAATCGTCTTTCAATAATTCGTAAATAACAGAATTATGAACTAACATATGCTTTAGAATCAACTTAAAACATTTAAAATAATAACTGGATCTTACTTGAACAATAAGTTAAGATCATTTCAATTAAATAAATAATTGTCCAATACAGAAATGGAAAGGATATTCTCAACAATGAATATATGAACTCAAGAAATTGTATAGAATTAGCAAGTTTAGGGTTAGAAGACTTGCATAAAATTAATACAAGATCAGGATTTAGAAAACTTGTCTCAAGCGCAAGCTACTTAACACAATTCACGTACTTTAATACTTCCTATATACATCCAATCATAATAACCTAAATTAGTTAACACATAACTAATTCACATAATTGGTTAACTCTCATGGTTAACTCATTCCAATTAAATAAATAATAATAATCAACCATCACGTAGATAATTACATCACTTACATATACTCACATAATTAAATTAATTATGTATTTAACTAAATTATAATTAAACAATTATAATTCAAACACTTAATCAAATTATAATTACCATTTAAATTATAAATAATTATAATTTAAAATCAATTAAACTACATCATGCATTATAATTACACACTTTATAATTAATCATGTATTTATCAATTATAATCTATAATAATCATTCATTTATTAAATTATAATTACATAAATTATAATTTAAATTAACATCTAATTAATTAAAATAAATCAACTATTATAATTTCACAGAATTATAATTTAAATTAAACATTTACTCTTAATTATAATTAATCAAATTATAATTAAGTAACTTATTTTACAATTAAACAATTATAGCTTATAATTTAAATACTATATTAGGTTTTCAAAACTTCCTTTTTCTCAAATTATGAAATTATCAACTTCATGTTAACACATGTTGTAGCAGCTAGATACATGCTCATTATCTTAGCAATAATGTAATGGAAACATAAAAACACACTGCACACTTGATTAAAACTCACTGCCTCTGCCCAAGACACGGCGCAGCTGCGCAGCCAGCTGCCCTGAAACCAGCACAGCTGCGCAGGGGATGGTTCTGGGAAGGGCAAGACGCGCAGCTGCACTGCTCCTGGCCTTGCTGCCGGCGCAGCTGCGCAGCAACGCGGCTAGACGCAGACAGTTTCGACCCTCTGCTTTACCGAACATCCAAGACAAGCCATCAAACGGAAAAATACAGTAACATAGGCACTGTAAATCATATATACGCTGTAATACATATATCTAACATGCTTCCAAAACATAAAATCATTTAAACAACGACAATCAAGAGTTTTAAAATTCAAATTTGGCTACTATCACAAAACTCATATTTCCTCTAAACAATTCACTGTAATAAAATTTCTCAACTAATTCAACTTTATATACATGCATTATATACCAAATTGAAGATAACATCAAACCAACTTCCTAATAAGCATGTTAGCATATACTAATTCATCAATTTTTTACTTTAAATTGACCAAAATCAAATAACACATAAGAACAAAATTTTCAATTAAAGCATACTTAATCACTAATTTGGTTTTCTGAAAATCATTGATAGAAATCAAACCACTACGAACAACACATGAATACAATATATATATATATATATATATATATATATATATATATAGTCCATGTTTATACAATTTCATGAACTCATTTTTGTCAGAGAACAAAATACGAAGAACATATAGCTGAGTTCTGAAAATATAAAAGAAGAGATTATAAATTACCTTTAAGCTAGTTGTTAGCGAAGAAGATGAATTTCCTTAAGCTTTTCTTGCTTTCTCTCCAAATTCTCCTTCTTCTTTCTCTCAACTTCCCTGCTCTTCTTTTTCTCTCCTTGTATTCTTAGTTTAGACTTAGGAAAAACTAACGTAGTTTAGACTAACTAACGTAGTTTTATTATACTGATATAATATACATATATTGATAATATGTAACTCCTAATTAATTAATATATATATAAAATATATTTATTATATAAGTTACAAAATTCAAAAGCCACAATGCCTTGTTTGGCAAAACAAGGTTATTTTCAAAAACAGATTATTAATGCTAAGGTATTGTTTGGTAAACAGTTTATTTAAAACAGCTTTTTGATAGTTAGGGCCCCGTTTGGTAGAAATAGGTTTAAAATAATTACAAGGGTCTTGTTTGGTTAAAATCATTTAAAATCCTTTTTCTTTATTTTAACAAATTATTTTAACACATACTTTAATGTCATATTTTAATCAATAAAATATTAAACAACTAATTTAATCAATTAAAATCTAACATCAATTAATCATATAAAATTACCACATAATTATAATTACTCGCTAATTATAATTCATGTAACACTTCATCACATAATTCATCTAATTCAATTATCTCAATTAAATTAGAACTATAATATAAAATTAATATACATTAATTAATAAATATTAAACATTCATTTACTTAATATATAACACTTAATTAAATCACTCCATAAATCACATAATTTATTTATTTAACTCAATAAATAATTCACATAAAATATTTATTTAACTCAATAAATATTTAAAAATATTATATAAAATCACAATCGTTATAATCTTCTCTCCTTAAAAGGATTATGTCCCCAGAATCACACATAAAAATTTCTCGTCTATTACAATAAAAGTATTAATGGCAACTAATTGATGATGTGTGAATTATTATTATTGTAAATAATATAATAATATTAAGTAATGTGTTTATAAGAATAATAAGATTTATATTCATTTAATGTGATATTTAATCGTGTAACTAATAATAAATTATTGTAGAAATTAATAATTTCGTTGATTGATGAGAAATAGATTAATTGATATTATTAATAATTAATTGCTAAAATAAGAAATCTATTAACTTCTATGTACAAGCACGTGACGATTAAGTGTATAATGTATAATAGCTAACTTTATATTATACAAAGTGTAAAGTGCAATGTGACTATGTATATATACATAAACTATATAGTAAGGTTTATTGAATTATGAGAGTTACATGGAATGCCTTTGTAACAATGTGAATATACGTTAAAGTGAGACATCATGAGTATGTGGCAGATAATTAATACTTAACTATCTTATATTATCTTTATTAATTACTAAACAATTGTTTTTAATAAAGAAGATGATGTAATGGGAGAATGCCTGATAAAATTATACCAGTATGATAAAATGTACATGGATTATATGATATGAGTACATATATAATCCCTAAACCTTCCGTTTATAGTAATAATGTACATTAAAATTATATTTTTTGTAATCAAAGAAATCAAACTAAGCATTGTTTAACCAAGTTGCTGAGCTGTTAAATCAATATCCCAAAATCAGTTACCAAATAGTAACCTATATCTCCTTTACGTGATCTGCTAAGCTTGGTGCAATAGATATGAACTAGGAGATGATTGCTAAGCCAATGGCTATGGGAATGGCTGGTGGTGGGTTGTTGAACCACTCTCAATTAACCAATGTTTTCTTCCATTACACCATGAACTAGAACCTCAGTGCAATACAAATGCCCAGTCCAAGTTTTCTCTATAAATAGCAGACCAATTTTCAGTTTACGCTACTTTGTTTTGGTTCTTGAAACACTGATAACTTGAGAGTATACTGTGAGTTGATAGCAAGAGAATTCACAGAGAGTTGGGAATTCAAATTTAGCAAGCTTAATTCATAGCAAAGGTATAATCTATGTTTCATGTTCTTCAGTTTGTATTCTCTGCAAATTCTTGAGTTCTTGATTCCATTTGGAAATTATGATTTTATGATTTGAGGATGATAATTAGTTGTTATATGGGCATACATATATGATGAGAATTACAATATAGCTTCCATGTTTTACATTCTTGTTGTCCATTCTCATTTTTTGTTTGTATTCTGAAATTTTTGTAAATCTTCAATTCTTGGTTTGAGTTGGAAATTCATGAATTGATGATTTGATAATGTTAATTGGATTGTTATATAGTCTTAGTAGTATGTTTAAACCATAATGTAACTTCTTGGGACTGATTTCGTGAAGTAATTTGGCATTTGGACTGGGAGTCTGCCGATGCAGACTGCATCTTGAATCAAACCAAGCACGGCGCAGCTGCGCCGGCATTACACTGCGGTGCAACGCAGCTGCGCAGGACCCTGATCCCAGTTTTTGATTCCGGCTCGATTCTGTTAAATGTTATTTGTTAAGATCATTAAGGACAAGTATGCTAGCATAAGTAATACCTATATACGAGTATATTAATGTGACGTGCACATGTGTTACTATGATTTCGTACAAGATTAATGAGATGACGTATAACGTTGAAATAAACTTAAAGTTTTATAAACGAACGTTAGCATAAATGAAGCATGTTAGTATTCTGATTTTCGAGGCATGTTAATATGATGTAGAGATGCATGAAAGACGTATTTACTTATGTATATATGTTTTATAGTATCACATGAGCATGACGAACATCGTTAGTGAATATTCTAACAAAAATAAGTTTTGAAGGTTGATATTGACATATAAAGACCATATATACATTTTGATTTTTCGGGCATGTTTATATAACCTTGAAATGTATGTTGGACACATTAACTTACGTATATAGATTTCGTAATATAGCATGAACGTGTTAGAACGTATTAGCAAACTTTATTAATGAAAGTATAAGTGTTGAACGTGAACATCGGCATGTTACATTGAGATTTGAATTCCGATATTTATGAACATGTTTGATAGTACTTTTAGACTTGCTAATGTATCATTCATGTTTGCCTACTTTGTTACATGTCGTGAAGCCAAGTTTAGCGTAAACAAAGCATGTTTTCGACTAATAACTGTGATAATACATGTATGAAATGCGAACATTCGTAAGCATGCCTAATATATAACTACCTTATATGTTTACAAGGTGAGCATGCTAGATTTTGTAACGTCATGACCTTGAATGACCGTAAGTCGTTAAAAGTTTTAACATAGAACCTATATCCTTTGAATTGCTCGTGAAAGGGTTGAACAAACATGGAAAGACTCTTTAATATGTATATATGCTTTGTGATATCATATGTTGATACGTGGATCCGATTTCGACGGTTAACTTATAGTAATGCTATAATTTGCTAAAATAGAGTATGTTTGCTATTTGTTGTAGTCTCACATGATAGTAATGATGTATGAAGAAGATTAACTTGAGAAGAGGAACGTTAATGATAAAAGATATTAAAAGTCGTGACTTGTGAAATTGTATGATACTATACATAGTATAATTGTGTTGCTAGGTCAAGACTTAGCTTATGTGTTAATCGTATATATGAGATGAGATATAATGTTAAACTATATGACTAATGGATATCATATATATACATAACTATATTACGATAGGATTAGAAAAGCGTTGATTAATTTACGAGGATAAACTACGCTTAAGGCAAGTTTCCTAACTTACACTCTTTTACGGTGCAAGTATTCTATCCTTGTATATTGTGAACTAGTTTCTTTACTTAATCGTTTAAATTGAATTAGCATACTCGAACTCTTATTTCATTAAAGCTATTATTCATGTTGAACTTGGTATTGTTCTTGAATATTGTGAAAGTGTCTATGCCATTTGATTCGGCTAGACTTATATTATTAAAAAGCGACCCAAACCAATTGATTGGTGCGGGATCTTGTATTTGACTGAGAAGAACAACCTTCTTTGAAGGGAAAATATAATTGTCGGAGAACCGACGTGCGCACTTGAGTATGATTGATTGTTATGCATAACGTAGAGTACTTTAGGCTGATCACCTGTTGTACTTATTTTTGATTTGGGTTATCAGTTTAATTCTATTAATTCTAGTAGAAGTTCATAGTCCTTAGTGACTGCTCAGTATTCAGTTATCTTAAAATCTTGAATTAATTTATTATTGAATCACATTGATATTATTCTATCCTTAGCGACTATTATTGAGAACTGTTGATATTCTTGTTATCCTTGAACTATCAAACCTTGCTATACCCTTTCGAGAATTGAGAATTATAGTACTCACCCTTCTTGTATATTACTTGCTGGGCAAATTGTGCTCATTCTTGCTTTTCCTAAAATATTTCAGTTAAGGCAGAGCAGTGAAGACCTTCAGGCATAGATAAGAGCAAGGGAAAGACTATTGAGTAGCTTTAATTATGTAGGACTTATGATTGTAATAAAGAACTTATGATATTATGTACTAGTTAAGGTTATTTATGCTTAAGATATGTCTAAGCTATGTAATTACTGTTTAAGTTACGAGACCTTGGGACGTGAATAAATTATATTATTTAAATGTAATCTATTCGGTAGTAGTCGTGTATTATATTCTGCTGTGCGATGAGACATTTAGTCGTATTATTATTATGATGTGTTATTGTGAGAACGTGACGAACCGAATTCGAGAGACCAAGTGGCGGTCCCGAATTTCGGGGCGTCACACTACATGCATCAATAATTCTTTGCAATGCATATATATTCATGCATTATACATTTCTAATTATCGAGTTACATCATACAACATATGTTATCACATATCAGATAAATTGAGTTCCATAACCCAATCGATTTAGTCATATTTTGACTTTCACAATTCATTAAGCATAGTATATAACTTACCACATAATCACATATAATCCACAAACATAACAGAACTGAAAAACTTGCCTTGATTGGAGATTACCGCTAAAATTTAACTTAGATTTTCTCCAGAATTCCTACAAAATAATATTTACATGCGCACACATATTAGATAATTAAATATGTTATAAAAAATTGCATGTATATTTTTTAATAATAGTTATTAGTTTATAAAAACTAATATTATTATTCTCAACTCAAACAAATAGTAGTTTATTTAAAAACATAATCCTTTTTAACCATTTTACGTCAAATAAAGGCCCCTCACATTTTAACATATAAACATTTTACATATCGAAGCTTAAAATCGCACGACGCGTCGACGCTCGTCGTTGCCCAAATTTTAGTTCTGACATGCCTGTTCGCCAATTTTTAATTCTCAAACCATAAGTCATATAACAGTGAAAATTTTGGCATGTTATAGACCTCGTGTCATAGTATTTTAGAAAAATTTCACACTGTGAAAACAATACACGAAAGCTCATCAAAAAATTGCCCAAAAAGGATGTCAGACAACACTCAGCACAACGCACACAACTAGGCAAGCGCGCGCGGGCGCTGTCAGCCGCTGCTGCTACTGCTCCGATTGCCTTGCTGCCTACATCGCGAATTTCTTACGCGTTGCTCGTTTATCGGAGAATTCCCAAATTTGGATATGTTATAGGTAATATAGTGGGCTATTTTAAAAAAATATAAACTACACATTTCGGACCTCATAGGCATCCTAAAATAGGTCCAAAAAATGTCCACTCATAACAGTTTTTAATTTCATTTTAGCTTTACCCTATCTCTCTAAAATAGTCATAACTTTTTTGTTTTAAAATATTTTTGAGCGATCCTTGAGCCCACATAAAGCTAACTTCCAGGGCTACAACTTTCGTTCTTTGACCATTTCCAATTCTAGACATAAAATCCCACAGAACCCGCGCAAGAGGACTGACACGAATCCAATTTTCAATTTTTTGACAAATTTGACATGCCTCTTTTGAAATGTCATAACTCCTTACTCCGAAGTCGGAATTACTTCATTCTGGAGTCTATGGAAAGCTTATTCGATGTACTATAATATCCCAAAAGCCCATAATTTTTTGAAACTTTTAGCTAACCCCGAATTTTCTTTTTTAGGTCAGAAGTCCACTAATTTTTTTGAACGTCTCGTTTTGACATCTAAAACTCGTCTCGACTCTTTCTAATCTGATTTTCTTCACAACTAAATCTTATTTAACATAATAAGACTCGTCTAAGTTCTCGGCTCCGTTAAATTAAAAAACATTTATCCGTGTTTGTTCTTTAAATCCATTTAACGAACATAAAGCGCGAGTTTTAGTTTCGTTTACTTTCTTATCGTTTTGGTTGTGGTTATTCCATAATTTTTCTCCTTATATCTCCTCACAATCAACATAATATCCATGTCTCTATTTCAGTCTACAAGTATCATTTCACAACAAAAACATAATGTATATACTAATACATAAGTTAGTTTACTAAATTAGTAAACCTAGCTTCATTTGATATCAATTCATAGCTTTAATTCAATATAAAATAATGAAGTCTATGATCATAACCCATATCATAGATAACTGAGCATCTTTTACTATTTACCATTGTTTTTGCAAAATTTCATATAACTAACTATTTTTGAAAACTAACTTTCAATCTCTTACTTATTTGCAATTCTCAACAAAACATCATGTAATACCACTATTTTTGTTGTCAAATCCCTTTTGCGCATAGCTCATAATATCATTAACCCAATCAATTTAATTACTAACTTTGCATACCAGTTGTTAACCATAGCCTAGTTAACTGTAACATAAAAACATAACCAATTAACTTTGTTTACCTTTCTTTTTCTTGCTTGGCATTAATCTTCATGTAACTCCTTGCTCCATTAACTGCATTTAGAAAGCTAACTGAGGTTGGATGATTTGGACTTGAGGTGCTCCGACAGGATGGTAAAAGGGGCAGGGAGAAAGGGTGTCGGGTTGGGGGAAGGGAGAGAAGAACTAAGCTTGGGCTTGGTTTTATAAATCCATATACTTGCTTCCCTCGAAAATTTCTTGTTTCCCAACCCAATTCTCTGCTCCTTACGCAATAAATTTGGTCATCACGAAAGTTTCTTGGAGGCTACTTCTTCTACAATGCTGAGTTTAGCCTGTTTGTTTGGGTTTTTCTCTCTCTTTTTTCTCTACTGAATAATTAAGATCCCTTTTTAATACATAAAATATATAATATTTATTATACATACTATATATTACCCATAATATTCATTAAATACAAATGTAATATTCTTTTACATCGCACGCGCAAAATATATGTGTTTCATTTTATTTTTCATATAAATAGAAATTTATTCAATAAATAAGATATTATAATTAATATATATCCTCTCTTTATTAAAATAATTCAATGATAGAATTTATTTTAATATCATTTATTTAAAAATAAACAATAATTTTTGTATATTTAAACTGATTATTTTCTTTTCTCTTCTATAAATTGTTCGCAACAATTTAACTGTGATAAATATAATAATATATTCACTACATTAAAAATATATCTATATTACACTAAATAATGTAATATACAATTTCTTCAATAAAATAATGGTTACATATTAAGTATATTTAATACCACCAATTTGCCACATTTAAAATAATTAAATATTATCAATTATTTTAAGTTTACCCATCTCATTTCTCTTAATAAATTACTCCCACTATTTATTTACATATAATAAATATATACTACTAATATATTTAATATACACAAAATCACATATTGCATAACACATTTTCACTTATGCAATACGATATCACATAACATATCATTTAATAAGAATTTTCTTTTTATTAATTCTTATTTTAATACTTCTCAAAAATCTAGGTTCTTACATTCTTCCCTCCTTATAAGGATTCCGTCCTCAGAATCACAATACCGAATCATTCTTAAACGGTTTAGATCTTATTCTTTCTCATAACCTTATCGTTGAATCATTCCAACATACCATTTTCTTATGTTTTATATCACATATCTCCTTCCCTTCCTTAATCAATTCTTATAGGTTCTAATTCTTAATTGTTGTTTAAACTCGATTATGTTACGAGTATTATTTACTTCTCAATGCCCCCCCTTTTTTTCTAAGGGTATTTCTGAACCATTACATTTTTCATAATCTTTTAAAGTCCTATAATTCTCGGACTTACTTTTTCATTTTTTTCACGTTTCTAATTTCACGTAACTATTCCTTATCAATTTTCATTATCCGAAAATATTTATTTCTCATAACTCTACCTTTTTCATTCTTCAAGGATTCATCAACCATTATCGTATTCTGCGACTTACTTCCTCTTAAGTACTTCATTCTTTCTATACCCAACCTCTAGAAAATAGAAATTCTCCACAATTGATCAATAATTGTGAAGCAATATGAATAATTCAAGAATCCAAAAGATTCGGTTAAAAAAAAACTTTTTGTATCATAATAAAATCTTAAAGACCATAAACTTTGTTTCTAAAAAGATTTCAACAGACATTTATCTGTAAACCGACATATCTTATGGACATATAAGTGATCATCCTATTTATGCCCTGTGTTGACCCATAATATCTTTGTCGCTATTTCGCGTGAACAGAATTTCCTATTTTCGATGTTCTGTGTCGATCAACACTATCTATGTGGAACAATTATTTCAGTTCCTTTTTGCCGTCCCCAAGACGCAGTATAAAATAATCCCATTATAGAAAAGTTCTTACTCAATCTGGAGTCCATACCAAACCAATTTAATTACATAGTTCAAACGTTTAACATAAACAATATCTGAATTTGTGTCTAGCCGATTCAAATGGCATCAACACCTCTTTAATTGCTAAAAATACTGAAAATAATTTTATGACGCATAGTACTGCACTGTTTTCAACAATCAGTTGAGAATGTCGTCATTTTATGACTTTGTCATACCACATCGTACCATAGTGGGTTGACGATCCTTAGATCACATCCAACACTAGGTTAAGCTGCATTTATAACTCCATCATTTATCATATCTACATCATATTAATGATGGATTAATGACTATATAAAATATATTTTGATATTTTTCAAACCATCTGTCTAGCTGAAACAGTTAGCATAGACATAAGAAATAATCGATTTTTTAAAAAAAACTTATTGGTTCAACACTTTGACCTAATATATATATATTCTTTTATTCAAAACACCAGAGTGTGACTGTCAGCACGATTCCAACAAATTTCAAAATCTAGCATAGCTAGTAGATTTGAGAATATTCATTTCTTCTTCATCCACTTTAACTATTTCCAAAAACTTCACTATACAATTATGTTCATCTCTAACACCATTAACTCCCAATAAATTAAACTAACCCTATACCCTAGGATAGTTCATCAAACTTATCGCACCTTATGTGTTTAGAAACTTGCCATAAAAATATGAGTTTAGGAACTTGTCCTAACAATACGTAGTTCAAGAACCAATCAGGGACTGTCCATATGCTTAGGGGTTCAGAAACATACCATATGATTATGAGTTACAAACTTATCATAAGCATGAGTTTTATAAACTCGCACCTATTTCTATTATTCTCTAACTATCAAATATATACATGAGAAAAGAATCACCTTCCCACCATATGTATATCGATAGTGTGACACCGATATTTCAATGATTATCAATATAATAGACTAAGTGGTCATTGAACTAAACAAAATCCCCTGCCCATACCAGGAATTGTACAACTCAGCCACTAACATGAGTCCTCAATTGAAATCCCACCTAATCCCATCAAATCTTATCTTGTTCTTTGCTCAATACAAATTTTAATTAATTTTTATTTCATCATCTATAACTCTTTCCGAGTTTTATTCCTATACTATTTCATTGTACCATTTCCATATAGCCATTCCGCTATAAATTTTCAATCATTTAATTGATTATCGTCTTTCTTTGACTTGATCAGATCACGTTGTGATCTTATCTCATAATCGTATTATATTACAATTCCTTCTCATTCTATGATCATTTAATTTCTACGATCTTCTTTCTTTCTTTTCTAATCATATTTTTTATGATTATTTGAATCAGGTGTCCCCTGATCCTTTACTCCTTGCCTTTTAATATCCTTCTTTGAATCTTCTTGTTTATTTATCAATTCTTCCTTTAAGAATTTCTAACTTCATTCATATTGCTCAATATTTTATTCGAGTTTACTCCTCATCATTCTCATCTTCTTCTTATAATATTTATAGGACTTAACTCATCATATACATCTACGTATGTGAAAAGAATCACCTTTTCATCATACGTATTTGTAACTCTATACTCGGTACACATCGAGTCTCTAACAGCGTTCAATATAGTAAGCTGAGTGGTTTCCCGCAAACAACCAACAAACTAGTTTCCCGTCTCGTCTACACTGTATTTCACAACGAGTTAGATCGGTGGTTAGTTCGTATATGCCTCCGCTCCCTGAAGGAATCGTTTAGCTCAAATATTATACATCAACCATTAAAGAGTACGACTGTACCACTACTTAAACTTAACTTCTTCTTTTTTTTCTTTTTCATCTACCTTGCTTACGATTATAGCCTAAGGTTACCTTACTAAAGGTTTATAATCCTTAGCTTTGATACCAACTGTAACGACCCCAAAATTAGGACTATTTCTCTCTCCGATCTTGTGCGTTAATACTATTTCTTTCTAGCTTTAAAATAATATTTAATGTTAAAATAGCTAAAAATGAGAAATAAATTATTTTTTTATTCCATTAATTCCCTGAATCTCAACCTTTACAATTCTCTTTTATTTTTATACTGAAATCATATTTATTATACGATTTATTTAACCAGAGTTATAATTATATTATTACAACTCAATCCTCAATACAAATTCTTTCTTATATAGTAATGTTACTACATCACTTTATATTTTTTTTATCAAGTATTCATTACAATAATCCAGAACAAATATTCCTCATTGAATATTTTAAATTATACATAGCTGCCAATTACCTATGTCAAAACCATCAATCATAGCTCTATACAATTCTAACTCAAAAAAATGTATTCATTTTCGTACATTGTTAAACCTTTATCATCCGTACAACAAGTAATATTGCATAACATCATTAACCTGCAAAAAGTTTGTGTTTGCAAGATTGAGCTCGACAGCCCTGCAAATTTAACAGTTTATCATGCTTCACATAGCACACAACTCTATATTCACCACATGCAACATATTTCCTTTACTATGCATATTTTATATGTATCAATAATTATTTGCATTGAATATATATTCATGCATTATACATTTCTAGTTATCGAGTTACATCATACAACATATGTTATCACATATCGCATAAATTGAGTTCCATAACCCAATCGATTTAGTCATATTTTGACTTTCACAATTCATTAAGCATAGTATATAACTTACCATATAATCACATATAATCCACAAACATAACAGAACTGAAAAACTTGCCATGATTGTAGATTACCGCTAAAATTTAACTTAGAGTTTCTCCACAATTCCTACAAAATTATATTTACATGCGCACACATATTAGATAATTAAATATGTTACAAAACATTCATGTATATTTATCAATAATAATTATTAGTTTATAAAAACTAATATTATTAATTCTCAACTCAAACCAATAGAAGTTTATTTAAAAACTTAATCATTTTTAACCTTTTTACGTCAAATAAAGGCCCCTCACATTTTAAGATGTAAACATTTTACATATCGAAGCTTAAAATCATCTATATTCCACTTTAAGAATATCTTTTGCCTTTATTTTTGAATTCATATTTTAAACAGATATTATATATCTTTTATAGTAAAAACTCAATTTACTATATTATTTCTTAATTTAAATAATCGTTATATCTTTTTATTCACTCATAAGTCAACTCAGACCATTACCTCATATATAAATATTTTATCTCGCTAGCACATTCGCTTCGTTTTTCATTTTACAAATATTCGTATTTTAGTTATATATATATATATATATATATATATATATATATATATATATATATATATACTTAGTTACATAAATCTCAGTTCAAAAATTTCATTTTGAACCACGAAAATCTCAAAATATCATTTTTACGAATAATACAAATTTTTAAAGATTTCTCTCCCTTCGTTACTCCACAAAATAATTTTATAGGCAACCTTAGCTTTTCTTTCACTTAAATATGTAAATTTAAACTTATTACATATTTTTATTGCTTTATTTATCTTCGAAAGGAAATTTCTCAAAATAAAATATTATTTATATTCAAATCTTGTCCCGTAGGACATTCTTAGATTTATTATAACTTATTATTTCGTCGAAATGCGATTCGAAACGTCAAACATCAAAATCGCACGACGCGTCGACGCTCGACGTCACCCAAATTTTAGCTCTGACATGCATGTTCGCCTATTTTTAATTCTTAAATCATTAGTCATATAATAGTAAAATTTTTGGCATGATATAGACCTCATGTCATAGTATTTTAGAAAAATTTCATAATGTAAAAATAGTACAGAAAAGCTCATCAAAACATCGCTCAAAAAGAATGTCAGACAACACTCAGCACAGCGCACGCCACTGGGCAGGCGCGCACGGGCGCTGCCATCCGCTGCTGCTGCTGCTCCTGCTCCTGCTCCTGCTCCTGCTCTGGTTGCCTTGCTGCCTACTTTGCGAATTTCTTACGCTTTGCTCGTTTATTGAAAAGTTCTCAAATTTGGATATGTTATAGGTACCATAGTGGGCTATTTTTAAAAAATATAAACTACCTATTTCGGACCTCATGGGCAGCCTAAAACAGGCCTCAAAAATGTCCACTCGTAACAGTTTTTAATTTCGTTTCAGTTTTACCCTCTCTCTCTAAAACAAACATAACTTTTTCATTTTAAAACATTTTTAAGCGATTTTTGAGCCCTCGCAAAGCTAACTTCCGGGGCTACAACTTTCGTTCTTTGACCATTTTCAAATTCTAGACACAAAATTCTAGAAAACCAGCGCAAGAGGACTGACCCGAATCCGATTTCCAATTTTTTGACAGATTTGACATGCCTCCTTTTAAATGTCATAACTCCTTGCTCCGAAGTCGGAATTAGTCCGTTATGGAGTCTATGCAAAGCTTATTCAATGTACTATATTATCCCAAAAGCCCAGAAGTTTTTGAAACTTCTAGCTAACCCCGAATTTCCCTTTTTGGGTCAGCAGTCCACTAATTTTTTCGAACGTCTCGTTTTGACATCTGAAACTCGCCTTGACTCGTTCTATTCTGATTTTCTGCACAACTAAATCTTATTTAACATAAAAAGACTCGTCTAAGTTCTCGGCTCCGTTAAATTTCAAACTTTTTATCCGTGTTTGTTCTTTAAATCCATTTAACGAACATAAAGCGCGCGTTTTAGTTTCGTTTGCTTTCTTATCTTTTTGGTTGTGGTTATTGCATAATTTTTCTCCTTGTAGCTCCTCACAACCAACTTAATCTCCATGTCTCTATTTCAGTCCACAAGTATCAATTCACAACAAAAACATACATGTATATACTAATACATAAGTTAGTTTACTAACTTGGTAAACCTAGCTTCATTTGATACCAATTCATAGCTTTAATTCAATATAACATAATGAAGTCTATTATCATAACCCATATCATAGATAACTGATAAACTTTTACTATTTACAATTGTTTTTGCAAAATTTCATATAACTAACTATTTTTGAAAACTAACTTTCAATCTCTTATTTATTTGCAATTCTCAACATACCATCATGTAATACCACTATTTTTGTTGTCAAATCCTTTTTGCCCATAGCTCATAATATCATTAACCCAATCAATTTAATTCCTAACTTCACATACCAATTGTTAACCATAGCTTAGTTAACTATAACATAATAACATAATCAATTAATTTTTTTTACCTTTCTTTTTCTTGCTTGACATTAATCTTCATGTAACTCCTTGCTCCATTAACTGCATTTAGAAAGCTAACTAAGGTTGGATGGTTTGGACTTGAGGTGCTTCGACAGGATGGCAGAAGGGGCAGGGAGAAGGGGTGTTGGGTTGGGGGAAGGGAAAGAAGAACTATGCTTGGGCTTGGATTTATAAACCTATATACTTGCTTCCCTCGAAAATTTCTTGTTTCCCAACCCAATTCTCTGCTCCTTATGCAATAAATTTGGTCATCACGAAATTTTTCTTGGAGGCTAATTCTTCTACGGTGCTGAGTTTAGCCTGTTTGTTTGGGTTTTTATCTCTCTGTTTTCTCTACTGACTAATTAAGATCCCTTTTTAATACATAAAATATATAATATTTATTATACACATTATATATTACCCATAATATTCAGTAAATTCAAATGTAATATTCTTTTACATCGCATGGGCAAAATATATGCGTTTCTTTTTATTTTCCATATAAATGGAAATTTATTCAATAAATAAGATATTACAATTAATATAATATCCTCTCTTTATTAAAATAATTCAATGATAGAATTTATTTTAATATCATTTATTTAAAAATATACAATAATTTTTGTATACTTAAATTGATTATTTTCTTTTTTCTTCTATAAATTGTTCTCAATAATTTAACTGTAATAAATATAATAATATATTCACTACATTAAAAACATATCTATATTACACTAAATAATGTAATATACAATTTCTTCAATAAAATAATGGTTACATATTAGTTATATTTAATACCACCAATTTACCACATTTAAAATAATTTAATATTATAAATTATTTTAAGTTTACCCATCTCATTTCCCTTAATAAATTACTCCCACCATTTATTTATATATAATAAATTTATACTACTAATATATTTATTATACACAAAATCACATATTGCATAACACATTTTCACTTATGCAATACGATATCACACAACATATCATTTAATTAGAATTTTCTTTTTATTAATTCTTATTTTAATACTTCTCAAAAATCTGGGTTCTTACAGAGCCGACGTCTGCGTTGGGTTGTTGCCAACGGATTATACCATCGGGGTTTAGCCGATGCCTTCAATGAATTGTTACCAACGGATTACACCATCGGGGTTGTGCCAATGCCTTCATTGGGTTATTGCCAACTGATTGCATCATCGGGGTTGAGCTGACGCCTTCACTGGGTTGTAGCCAACGGATTACATCATCGGGGTTAAGCCGACTCCTTCACTGGGTTGTTGCCAACGGATTACACAATCGGGGTTTAGCTGATGCCTTCATTGGGTTGTTACCAACGGATTACACCATCGGAGTTGTGCCGATGCCTTCATTAGATTATTGCCAACGGATTACACCATCGGGGTTGTGTCGATGCCTTCATTGGGTTATTGCCAATGGATTGCATCATCGGGGTTGAGCCGATGCCTTCACTAGGTTGTAGCCAATGGATTACATCATCGAGGTTAAGCCGATGCCTTTATTGGTTTGTTACCAGTGGATTACACCATCGGGGTTGTGCTGACGCCTTCATTTGGTTGTTGCCAATGAATTACATCATCAGGGTTGAGCTGATGCCTTCATTGGGTTGTTGCCAACGGATTACATCATCAGGGTTGTGCCGATGCCTTCATTGGGTTGTTGCCAACGGATTACATCATCGGGGCTGAGCTGATGCCTTCATTTGGTTGTTGCCAACGAATTACACCATCAGGGTTGACCAGACGTTTGCGTTGGGTTGTTGCCAACGGATTTCATCATTGATTATAAAAGGGCGAGTTTTTTATTTGTGACACTGCTAGATTAGATACTGGCTTGACTGATGACCCGGGTGCTGCTGACGTCCTTGGAGGATGCGGTCCATCCGTTCACTACACAGATTTGAACTTCACTGTAGAGGCCTCGACTTAGGAGGACTTGGCGCAGGTTGATATGTTTGATGATGTAGATTTCATTTGCTAGGCCTTTTGTTAGTTGACGGACGGCTCTGCCCCATTTCCTTGTACTTTTTACTTTTATTTGTAGGACATAGATGATATTTAATGTATATAATTTTATGTATTTTGTAGAGATGTATATATAATGCTTTTCATTTACCGCTTATGTCATGATGCATACATTTTATGTCATGGATTCGCATTGAAAAATTATGAGTTAGGATTGACCCCTGCGTGGTCTTTTGATACTGTTTCACAGATGAGGCGTTGGTTTTTTCCTCAAGTAAGGATCTTCAAGGAACTTTTCCTTTCTTTTGTCGTCGCAAGCTCATGTCATTGTAATTTCTTTTAGAATTCATCTCATTTCTTTTGATGAGAAACTTGGTCCTTCCTTACACTCCTTCCTTTTCAGTGAATCGTAAAAATTGTGACACCCCCGAATTCGGGTCCTCTGACCCCGGTCCGGTCGTCATGAAAAAATACTAAACATCCACCTTTAAACAACATATGATAACTAAAATGCGGAATATAATAAACGTATGTCGTTCATTCAAAAGGTGTTACTAGTCCCAAGATTCGATAACCTTAATACATCAATACAAACATACCCTAGAATAAACATTAGGGTTCATATTACATTAACAGTAATTAAACAAATCATAAAGACAAAGTCTGCTCCTTGCAAACTCTCCTAAATCTTTCCTTTACCCTTGTCCTTCCCTGAGGGCTCGGGCTCAACTGCAATATAAGTCATGATATAGCAAGAATGAGCAACAAGTTTGCTCAGCAAGTTTAGATACAATAATAAAGGATATATCATGATGAATGGAAAAATATCTGACAACGATTTCAAAAAAATGAATATCTTAAAGATTCAACAATATGAATATTAAAACTATTAAATAATATGAATATCTGAACGATTCAGTACGAATAATAGAATAATTCAATAATGTGAATATTTGTAAGGTTCAACAACCTGCATGATTCAACACTATGAACATTTGAACAATTTAACAATATGAATATTAAAAGCAAAGATAATAATTGCCTTTAGAATGACTGATAGTCGAGTAGACTCTGAACTATAACTTTCCAATGGGTTCAATAGCTAATTGACCCTTTTTAGAATTACTGGCTTCTGGCTACAGAAACTTAGTACCTCAAGGAGATCAGTCTCGGGCACAACATGAATATGCATAACACTTAAATCTGCTTACTCGTATCATATATATTAGATACCTAGGCACACTCCTACATATGAGGGGTGTTCTGTTCCGTCTAAGAATCCTTACCATCAATTGGTTTGGATAGCTTTAAAGAAAATTTCGTACACTAGTCTGACCGAGCAAAGGTTCAGAATCTTACTGACATGGTTTAAGAAATTTAGAACCCTGAATAATGTACAAGTCCAAGACTGTACGAGCTCAAATGCACTAGGTGCGGACATCAATAATATCAATGTGGAATAATTGATAAGTAATTAAACCACTAAATAACATGCTTGGAAATAAAGTTCAAGCAATTAAGTAAACAACTTTCGATTCAACAATAACCTACTCAATACAATATGAGAAGGATAGAGAACTTGCACAAATTGAAGTTTAGAATTTGGACAATATAGGAATTTGTGTAAGTTCGGGGAACTTGCACAATACTCAATGTGTGAAGTTCAGGGAACTTGCAAAATATTCAACGTGTGAAGTTCGGGGAACTTGCACGATAATAGATTCCTTGCATAAAATAAATGCATAGGCTTAGACACTTACAACATCAAAGAGTGAAATTTGGGGAATTTCACTATAATAGATCCCTTGCATAAAGTAAATGCATAGGTTAGGACATTTGCTTACAACGTTCTTTGAGTAAAGTAAACACAAAGATAAGATACTTGCACAATTTACGAGTTTGTATAAGTTTAGAGAACTTTCATAATAAAGAAATGAAGTTCGAGAATTTGCAAAATAACCAAAGTGTGAAGTTCGGGGAACTTTCACAATATTCAAAATGTGAAGTTCGGAGAACTTTCACAATACTATAATAACCTGCTCAAAACAATATGAGAAGGATAGGAACTTGCACAAATAAGGTGAAGTTTAGAATCTCGCTTACTCGAGTAATTGAATAAAGTAGTGCAAGGATTTAAAATACTTGCTCAATAATAACTTGAGGAAGATAGGGAACTTGCAATATAATAATACCCTGCTCAATATAAAATTGAGTAAAATTAGGGAGACTTGCACAAATAATAAGTGTAAGTCAGGGAAACTTGCTCAATATAAATTTGAGTAAAGTTAGAGAACTCGCCTATTTGCTCAGCTACAAATAAATTCTAGCTTTAATAAAACTGCGTTGGAATGACCTAGCATTAACAAGTCGGCCTCTCCAATTAGTATATATAAACTAATATAAGTCCACACATACAAGACTCTAGTCATTATATAATTCTATCACATAGTTCACGTAAGTCAATCTAATCCTGTCTTAGATTTAATAATTTTAGATTGTCTAGTTCATAAGCATCAACATAGGCTTGAAACACATAGTACTTTAAGTTACTGATATAAATCAACACACATGCCTATAGATTATAATCTCTCATTCGAAACTAACATCCTAATCCAATTTCATAGTCATATGTATTCATGCCGGTAAACCTTTAGTTAAATAAGTTCATACTTCAAAGGTTCGCTACTCCGGTCATACTATTTCATAACAAGGCTAAACAATACCTAATATGTATGCTTGAGTATACTACACAAATATACTTCAAATCACATAGTTCATATTTGAAGATCATTTTCTATGATTAAGCATGCATATGTGAGATCTGTGCATAAATAAACGAGGTTCATGTCAATACGTCTATAGGCATAATGACATCCTAATAAACATGCTTGCATGATCATAATATAATTCACTGCTATTTCACATTCTAAGTTTCCATTTGCAAGGTACACTAAGTTAAAAAGACAACACGGTACATGTAAAGCATCTCGTAACCGTTACTCACATGTATTAGCATGCATATAATAAGTCACATACATGTATTTAAGTGGTCACAATCTAAAGACACGAGTCTTGGTTAAGTTTACTTTGAAAGTCTTTAAGTTTCGCTTGAAAAACCTCTTGAGCTTTCAATCAAGTATGCTAACGTGTTTAACATTTTTAAACATACATTTCAAGTTAATATAAACCATGCTATTATGCTCACAAAAATCAGAATAGTAACATGGCATAGCATGTCAAGGTTTGTGTTTCATTTTTGTTAGGAACGTGCATTAGTAAGGTTCATATGATCATAATTCATTAGGGAACCTACATACGCGAGTTAGCATACTTCTCATACATCTTTAAATCATACTACTATGCTTGCAAAGTCAGAACACTAACATGCTTCATATACGCTAACGTTCGTTCACGAAACTCTAAGTTTATTTGTAAACAATAACTCCTTTTATCATTAAAGTGTACTAACATGATTATAAATACTTATACTATGCCTACGTATGTATATATATATATATATATATATATATATTAATCATGTATACATGCTTGCCACATAAGGTATTATAGGTTAACATTTAACAGCACTGAAACAGAAGGCAAGAAGCTCAGTACAGGCACTGGCGCAGCTGCGCCGCTGGCCAGTGCAATACTGGCGCAGCTGCGCAGGCTGGCGGCCAGGCCAGGAGCTTTGCAGTTTCGGCAGTTCTGCAATTCCAACTCAGAATTCCATACCACAATCAATTCAGTCATGCTACAATGTATTTCTAACATGCTTATGATCTTTACACAACACTTAATAATCATATTCCAAATTAAATATCAACTAATACATGCTTAATTCAAATAATCAAGAACTTAGCAATTTTATCAGAAAATGAAGAATGGGGATGGGAAGTTATACCTCTGTGAAACAATTGAGCTGCAATATACTTTCTTAATCTCCTCTATAATAACAGTATACTCACTCTAGCAATTCTATACTTACATAAAATCTCAGCAAAACAAAGAAGAAGGAGAGGGCTCTATATATAGCCAATTTCTTACCCGGTTCTTGACATTGTTCCTCAAATCAAACTAATGGGAGATGCAATTAGCTAATGGTTATCAAATAGTGGGTGAGGAGTTAGTATATCTCATCATTATTCCCACTCCCCCATTGATGATTGCTATAGCTTTACTGAGTTTGAGGAGGAAAGTAGAGTAGCTAGCATGTGGGTTCACGTGTATGAGAAATAAGGGAGCAATTGGGCATATAATTTGGGACAAACAAAGCAATCTCAGCATTCTTGCAATGGATGTATAATTATATAAGTCTCATGCATGGTTATATAATAAATACACTAGATAATATAATGTATATACACATAGCACATACATAGGTTATAAGTAATTATTCTATATACATTTAAATAGGTGTTACAATATTATCTCAATAAAATAATGTATCAAGTAGGTATATATATACCACTCATATAATTCATGTACATTTTCTATTAACACCGAATATAAAGCAATTGGGTATTATCATTGTTTATTATCATAACAGTTATTATTACAATTATAATAACTTTATAGAATTCAATATTAATTAACAATTGAACTTATTATATGTCAATAAGGTATATATTAAGGTCATGTCATGTTACATAAGCAAAATATTATGTAACTTACACAATGAAATTAATCTTGCTGTATAGTTTATATGTATAATACATAGCCACATTAATATGTCCATTGTACTTTATATAATATATAAACGTAGCTACCTTATACCAAAGGTTTAATATAACATATACTTGCATGTAATAATTAACCAAGTAAATATAATATTATTATATTTATTAATCTCTTACTCATTAATTATTATTTATTCATAATAATTATTAATCAACAACAATAATAATTTCATATGTTATCAATTAATCACTCAAATAAAAATAATTAATCACGATTAACTCTCTACACTATATTCAAGAAATTTGAATATATAATTTACTAACACTTTTATCAATATTCTGATATAAAAGTCTCAGGGTTAATCTACTAATTTAAATAACCATTAGTGATTCCCTTTAATAAAAATCCTAGCATTTATTTGCATAGGTTAAATTCACATAAGCACATAACCACATAAGGTTTAAATAAGTTTGAAAAACTAACTCTCAAAAATTTTAAATCACAGATAAAATTAATAAGAAGCTTAAAATTCCTGGTCGTTACATCCCTCCCCCCTTATAAAAATTCCGTCCTCGGAATTGTAAAAATAAGGTTACTCCAAAAAAAACAGAAAATTCGCTCTTATCACTTAGATAATCTCTACCGTTTGCTGTACCACTTCTGGTCCCGACAGTCGACGTTCACCTACTTCGTCTCAACACAACGATGCTCGACACTCTTCCATAAAATGCTTCTAGCAAAAATCTCTTCTCTTAGTTCTAGTACTAACGGTACCCAAATTCGTCCTTCAAATCTTAGCAATCAAGTGCTATCAATCTTAAATTTCAACTCATCACCTTCAGCTAATCGCTTCTTAATGTTATCACAAACTTCGTCCTTCTCTTGTGCCTCCTTAACCTTATCTAATAACGTCGGGCTTACTGACACTGTAAATAATCTCTCTTTGGTCTCCATTGGATACTTAACCTCTAAGTTTAGTAATTCAAAAATCTTTCACTAATTCTTCTGAATGGTCAACCTCGATAAATTTCCTCTGCCTTTCCTATCTAAGGCATCTGCCACTACATTTTCTTTGCCTGGATGGTACAAAATCTCACAATCAAAATCTTTAATCAATTCTAGCCATCGGCATTGCCTTATGTTTAATTCCTTCTGCGTGAAGATATACTTCAGACTGTGTATATCTCACACTTCTCGCCATACAAATAATGCTTCCAAAACTCCAAGGCCAAAAACTATTGCTTCTAAATCTCATTTGGGAAATCATCCATGAATTCTCTTCAAATCGGTATAATAGTTCCTATGAATATATTCTACGGGGATAACTTCCTTGTTTGTTACTCCTACGCCCATAGAGTGTTCTAATTCCTCACTGGGTAAGTCTAACTGTTTAGTAAATTCTCAGAAACAAAAGAGCAGGTGGCACCCGAATCGAATAACACATATGCATCTATATAATTGATCGGGATGATACCTGACACCACGTCCTTGTTGTTGCGGTTGTCGCTAGCTGCAACGCCCTTTCTCTTCGGGCAGTCCTTGATTTGATGATCTGTGGCTCTACACGAGAAACATCCTCCTTTCGGTTTATTCCAACACTGAGGAGCCATGTGCCCTGGTTTTCCACAACGATAACATGCGTTCTTTCCCTTCATGCATTCCCCCGAGTGGTTCCTTCCACAGTTACTGCACTTTAAACTTTTTTTAGCCTCTCCCCCGGATTTTCCACCTCTGGATGATTGGCTCTCCATCCATTTTTGTTTGTTGGGGTTGCTGCCTCCTCTGTTTCCCCCTTTCGATCCTTCTTGGCCAGTCTTCTTATCTCGTTTAAATCACTCTATGGCTTCAATGCCTCCTTCGGCAATGATAGCCTCTTCCAAAAGATCAGAAAAAGTCTTAATCTTCAATACATCTATTGCCTTCTGCACCCATGGTTTCAATCCTAATTCAAATCTCTCTGTTTTCCTGGCCTTCGTATCCACCTGATGCGAGGTGAATCGAGCCAACTCGTTAACTCTTGCCGCGTTCTCCGCGACTGACATACCTCCTTGTCTCAGCTCCAGAAACTTAACTTCTATATCTTGTTGCGTATTCTCCGAAAAGAAATTCTTAAATCTGTCCCACATAATAACTCCTTCGCCTGCTAGTCCTTTATTGGGTTCCCACCAATTGTTAGCTTCGCCCTTCATCATGAATGTGGCAAAACTCGTCTTCTATGCCTCGGCCACCCGTGCGACCTCAAACACCTTCTCAATTTCTTCTATCCATGTCTAGGCTTCAATTAGGTTCAAGGTTTCCCGGAATTCTAGTGGTCCTACCAATTTAAAGTCCTTAAATCTAGCCAAGTAATGTCCTGGCTGCTCAGCTGCTGGCGGGGTTATGTTCTGCATTGCTTCTGTTAATAGGTTAACGAAGTTCTGCATTGGGTCGACATCTCCCCCTTCAACATTGCTAACAGATCCTTCCTCCCTCTGGTTTCGCGAAAATCTCCTAGGAAGCATGATCCTGAGGAAAGGAAGAAAACCTTAGTCTTTACGTGATATGCTATTCAAGTTAGCATTAAGAAGTTTAGGACGTCTATCAATCATAGCTGATTTAAATAAACAATTTCAGTATCACAGTAAGACTCGATAGATATCCTCAATCCATCACCTACAAACTCTACTTGAGTTTTCTACTAAGGTCATAACTTAGGTTTCGCATTCCTAACGTTTATAACCTAAAGCTTTGATACCAACCTGTGACACCCCCGAATCCGGGTCCTCTGACCCCGGTCCGGTCGTCATGAAAAAATACTAAACATCCACCTTTAAACAACATATGATAACTAAAATGCGGAATATAATAAACGTATGTCGTTCATTCAAAAGGTGTTACTAGTCCCAAGATTCGATAACCTTAATACATCAATACAAACATACCCTAGAATAAACATTAGGGTTCATATTACATTAACAGTAATTAAACAAATCAAAAAGACAAAGTCTGCTCCTTGCAAACTCTCCTAAATCTTTCCTTTACCCTTGTCCTTCCCTGAGGGCTCGGGCTCAACTGCAATATAAGTCATGATATAGCAAGAATGAGCAACAAGTTTGCTCAGCAAGTTTAGATACAATAATAAAGGATATATCATGATGAATGGAAAAATATCTGACAACGATTTCAAAAAATGAATATCTTAAAGATTCAACAATATGAATATTAAAACGATTCAATAATATGAATATCTGAACGATTCAGTACGAATAATAGAATAATTCAATAATATGAATATTTGTAAGGTTCAACAACCTGCATGATTCAACACTATGAACATCTGAACAATTTAACAATATGAATATTAAAAGCAAAGATAATAATTGCCTTTAGAATGACTGATAGTCGAGTAGACTCTGAACTATAACTTTCCAATGGGTTCAATAGCTAATTGACCCTTTTTAGAATTACTGGCTTCTGGCTGCAGAAACTTAGTACCTCAAGGAGATCAGCCTCGGGCACAACGTGAATATGCATAACACTTAAATCTGCTTACTCGTATCATATATATTAGATACCTGGGCACACTCCTACATATGAGGGGTGTTCTGTTCCGTCTAAGAATCCTTACCATCAATTGGTTTGGATAGCTTTAAAGAAAATTTCATACACTAGTCTGACCGAGCAAAGGTTCAGACTCTTACTGACATGGTTTAAGAAATTTAGAACCCTGAATAATGTACAAGTCCAAGACTGTACGAGCTCAAATGCACTAGGTGCGGACATCAATAATATCAATGTGGAATAATTGATAAGTAATTAAACCACTAAATAACATGCTTGGAAATAAAGTTCAAGCAATTAAGTAAACAACTTTCGATTCAACAATAACCTACTCAATACAATATGAGAAGGATAGAGAACTTGCACAAATTGAAGTTTAGAATTTGGACAATATAGGAATTTGTGTAAGTTCGGGGAACTTGCACAATACTCAATGTGTGAAGTTCAGGGAACTTGCAAAATATTCAACGTGTGAAGTTCGGGGAACTTGCACGATAATAGATTCCTTGCATAAAATAAATGCATAGGCTTAGACACTTACAACATCAAAGAGTGAAATTTGGGGAATTTCACCATAATAGATCCCTTGCATAAAGTAAATGCATAGGTTAGGACATTTGCTTACAACGTTCTTTGAGTAAAGTAAACACAAAGATAAGATACTTGCACAATTTACGAGTTTGTATAAGTTTAGAGAACTTTCATAATAAAGAAATGAAGTTCGAGAATTTGCAAAATAACCAAAGTGTGAAGTTCGGGGAACTTTCACAATATTCAAAATGTGAAGTTCGGAGAACTTTCACAATACTATAATAACCTGCTCAAAACAATATGAGAAGGATAGGAACTTGCACAAATAAGGTGAAGTTTAGAATCTCGCTTACTCGAGTAATTGAATAAAGTAGTGCAAGGATTTAAAATACTTGCTCAATAATAACTTGAGGAAGATAGGGAACTTGCAATATAATAATACCCTGCTCAATATAAAATTGAGTAAAATTAGGGAGACTTGCACAAATAATAAGTGTAAGTCAGGGAAACTTGCTCAATATAAATTTGAGTAAAGTTAGAGAACTCGCCTATTTGCTCAGCTACAAATAAATTCTAGCTTTAATAAAACTGCGTTGGAATGACCTAGCATTAACAAGTCGGCCTCTCCAATTAGTATATATAAACTAATATAAGTTCACACATACAAGACTCTAGTCATTATATAATTCTATCACATAGTTCACGTAAGTCAATCTAATCCTGTCTTAGATTTAATAATTTTAGATTGTCTAGTTCATAAGCATCAACATAGGCTTGAAACACATAGTACTTTAAGTTACTGATATAAATCAACACACATGCCTATAGATTATAATCTCTCATTCGAAACTAACATCCTAATCCAATTTCATAGTCATATGTATTCATGCCGGTAAACCTTTAGTTAAATAAGTTCATACTTCAAAGGTTCGCTACTCCGGTCATACTATTTCATAACAAGGCTAAACAATACCTAATATGTATGCTTGAGTATACTACACAAATATACTTCAAATCACATAGTTCATATTTGAAGATCATTTTCTATGATTAAGCATGCATATGTGAGATCTGTGCATAAATAAACGAGGTTCATGTCAATACGTCTATAGGCATAATGACATCCTAATAAACATGCTTGCATGATCATAATATAATTCACTGCTATTTCACATTCTAAGTTTCCATTTGCAAGGTACACTAAGTTAAAAAGACAACACGGTACATGTAAAGCATCTCGTAACCGTTACTCACATGTATTAGCATGCATATAATAAGTCACATACATGTATTTAAGTGGTCACAATCTAAAGACACGAGTCTTGGTTAAGTTTACTTTGAAAGTCTTTAAGTTTCGCTTGAAAAACCTCTTGAGCTTTCAATCAAGTATGCTAACGTGTTTAACATTTTTAAACATACATTTCAAGTTAATATAAACCATGCTATTATGCTCACAAAAATCAGAATAGTAACATGGCATAGCATGTCAAGGTTTGTGTTTCATTTTTGTTAGGAACGTGCATTAGTAAGGTTCATATGATCATAATTCATTAGGGAACCTACATACGCGAGTTAGCATACTTCTCATACATCTTTAAATCATACTACTATGCTTGCAAAGTCAGAACACTAACATGCTTCATATACGCTAATGTTCGTTCACGAAACTCTAAGTTTATTTGTAAACAATAACTCCTTTTATCATTAAAGTGTACTAACATGATTATAAATACTTATACTATGCCTACGTATGTATATATATATATATATATATATATATATATATATTAATCATGTATACATGCTTGCCACATAAGGTATTATAGGCTAACATTTAACAGCACTGAAACAGAAGGCAAGAAGCTCAGTACAGGCACTGGCGCAGCTGCGCCGCTGGCCAGTGCAATACTGGCGCAGCTGCGCAGGCTGGCGGCCAGGCCAGGAGCTTTGCAGTTTCGGCAGTTTTGCAATTCCAACTCAGAATTCCATACCACAATCAATTCAGTCATGCTACAATGTATTTCTAACATGCTTATGATCTTTACACAACACTTAATAATCATATTCCAAATTAAATATCAACTAATACATGCTTAATTCAAATAATCAAGAACTTAGCAATTTTATCAGAAAATGAAGAATGGGGATGGGAATTTATACCTCTGTGAAACAATTGAGCTGCAATATACTTTCTTAATCTCCTCTATAATAACAGTATACTCACTCTAGCAATTCTATACTTACATAAAATCTCAGCAAAACAAAGAAGAAGGAGAGGGCTCTATATAAAGCCAATTTCTTACCCGGTTCTTGACATTGTTCCTCAAATCAAACTAATGGGAGATGCAATTAGCTAATGGTTATCAAATAGTGGGTGAGGAGTTAGTATATCTCATCATTATTCCCACTCCCCCATTGATGATTGCTATAGCTTTACTGAGTTTGAGGAGGAGAGTAGAGTAGCTAGCATGTGGGTTCACGTGTATGAGAAATAAGGGAGCAATTGGGCACATAATTTGGGACAAACAAAGCAATCTCAGCATTCTTGCAATTGGTGTATAATTATATAAGTCTCATACATGGTTACATAATAAATACACTAGATAATATAATGTATATACACATAGCACATACATAGGTTATAAGTAATTATTCTATACACATTTAAATAGGTGTTACAATATTATCTCAATAAAATAATGTATCAAGTAGGTATATATATACCACTCATATAATTCATGTACATTTTCTATTAACACCGAATATAAAGCAATTGGGTATTATCATTGTTTATTATCATAACAGTTATTATTACAATTATAATAACTTTATAGAATTCAATATTAATTAACAATTGAACTTACTATATGTCAATAGGGTATATATTAAGGTCACGTCATGTTACATAAGCAAAATATTATGTAACTTACACAATGAAATTAATCTTACTATATAGTTTATATGTATAATACATAGCCACATTAATATGTCCATTGTACTTTATATAATATATAAAGGTAGCTACCTTATACCAAAGGTTTAATATAACATATACTTGCATGTAACAATTAACCAAGTAAATATAATATTATTATATTTATTAATCTCTTACTCATTAATTATTATTTATTCATAATAATTATTAATCAACAACAATAATAATTTCATATGTTATCAATTAATCACTCAAATAAAAATAATTAATCACGATTGACTCTCTACACTATATTCAAGAAATTTGAATATATAATTTACTAACACTTTTATCAATATTCTGATATAAAAGTCTCAGGGTTAATCTACTAATTTAAATAACCATTAGTGATTCCCTTTAATAAAAATCCTAGCATTTATTTGCATAGGTTAAATTCACATAAGCACATAACCACATAAGGTTTAAATAAGTTTGAAAAATTAACTCTCAAAAATTTTAAATCACAGATAAAATTAATAAGAAGCTTAAAATTCCTGGTCGTTACAAAAATGCCCCAACCCTTTCGCATGTCGTTATCGAGGATTCATATAAGAAACTCGCTTTGTTGACCACGTCGAGAGTGAGCAATATCCTGCACAACAGACAAATAACAAAATGCGCCAAAAGCTTGATGGCTCGGGCCGTCGGGGATATCTTTGATATAAAGATCCGTATAATCTTGTCAATGAGACATATAAAGTTACATGAGATTGAATGCTCATCGTGTCTGCCACTTATTTTGTAATTGCTGATTTTTCATCTTATCGCTAAAGACCTTGAACTTGAGTATGAAAATGAATTTTTCAGTAAGCAAGTTGTGAATCGCTAACCTCAAGGTTATTTTTTATATCTTTTATCTTAAGGAATTTATTCATTTAACAAGTTATGAAATTGCAAGAAAACTTTTAAGCATCCATGGTCATTGTTCATGAGTAAGATTAGATTCAAAAGACTTATCTCCCTTTATCAAAGATACTTCTTCTTCGCTCTAGATATCGTTCTTCACAGAATTAACGTCATGTGACATGTGCACTATGAGTGACGCAACCCTTAGCAGGAATTTCTCTTCTATGACTTTAGATGATCTCATTCTGATCTCTCAAAATTTTTCTTAATTCTATTTTTCTTTTTTCTTTTTCTCCTTGCTTAACTTGTCTCACTTTCTTAGGTTATTCAGAGTTACCCATTGAATAAGTTTTGGACCAATGACTCCCAAACCAAACGGCTTTAGGGAATTAGGTGTAAAGACACTCCTTCGGGTTTACTTGCTCGAGTAACAAAGGCCACACTTCAAGATAAATTAGGAGGTCTACTCAATTCGTTCTTCGCCTGATCATATGTAAGATTTGTTTTCTTAGGCTTAAATTACCCATGTAGCGAGCGTTGGGCTGGTGACTCCCAAACCAAACGGCTTTAGTGCACCAGGTGTGAAGACACACCTCAGCCTTAATTACTCGAGTAACCCAGGCCACGATTCAGATTTGCTCAGGTATCGCCTTCTCCCCATTCATAATACTCATTTTCTTAGGCTCTAAGTTACCCATGTAGCGAGCGTTGGGCCGGTGACTCCCAAACCAGACGGCTTTAGGGCACCAGGTGTAAAAATACCCCTCAGGCTTAATTACTCGAGTAACCCAGGCCACGATTCGAGACATTAGTTTTGCCATCACTTATCTTCTATCTTTGCATTAATTATCATCGATATTGCCATAGTTTCATACCCCATAAATAAGAGTCAGAGCAACAGCAAAGTGCAGGCATGCATATGAGGTCGATTCTGCTCCAAAAAGCACTTTGAACTAGGATGTCGTGCCTAATCAAAAGATTGAATAGTCTTAATTCTCTAATCGTTCTCGTGATTCTTGCTCCACTGATGCTTATCAAAATTAATGTATTCATAACATGTTAAACAAAATCTTCTTTTTTAAAACCTTTTTCTAAGATTCTAACGCAAGATTTATCTATACTTAAACTGGCTATCATCGCTACAGTATGGAGATAGAAAATAGATATAGGGTTGAAAGAGTCGTACCTCACACGTGGATCACTACATTCTAAGAAAGTTATGATTGGAAGAGACCAAATGATCGTACCATATTGCCAGTGAAATGATATGAGATAAGCTCTGATGATGACTTCGCATGTTGAAAAGATCGCGCTATAGGTGCCGACTTGCATTTCCCTTTTTAGATGGTAAATAAATGCCCCAGTATCTAGTTGTCGTTGTCTCTGACATTGCCCAAGTCCTATTTGTTGTAAGGGTTCCAATATCGAGTTGTCGTTGATTTTAAAATTGCCTCAATCTTGCTTGTCGTCTGGAGTAGTCGCTTTGTTGTATGTTTGACAGATGGGCTGATAAGATGCCGAGATCGCAAGAGTCTTTTACCTCCTAACCCACATGGTGAACAGGTCGTGGATATTGGCTTTGATGTTTGGGTGCCCCAATCATCGCTTCTAACTTGCAGGTGCACTTGTTGCAATCTTCTCTGTATTCACATTTTGCATCACCTTGTTTTGTATCTATAATCGCTGATGATCATGCTTGATATATCGCTGTGTTTCTCAATTCATGTTATCACTTTGGCTTTGATGTTTGATGTCGAGAGGCATTTGGATTCCACTGAATTGGATCTAAGAGCTCGACTTGGTTTCTGATGTATCAGTTTCAACTAGGCTTGGTTTGATCTGTAAGACTAGATTTGTGGCTTTTATCTCAGAGAACAGGTCATCAGATATGAGATAGACTTTGTCACGATGGGCACTCATGCACTTCTGTAGGTCAAAAGGAGATCAAGTCTTCTCGCACTTTCGGGGTTGATGAGTTGTTAAAGAGTCGCATCTTGGGATCGCTAAATTGTTGAAAAGGGTTTTGTGACTTTATAATAGTTAGACCGCGCCATTACTGGCTGCCTACGTACTCCTTTGAAAGGAGATCAGGTCTTACGTAGTTCACGCTGAGGATATCAAGAGATTTGATTTTTTTTACATAAACAAAGCATAACATAATAACGCATGGTAAATAAAATAAGACATAAAGCTAAGCAAATGATAACGTCCCCACACTTCTTGGGACCCACAACCGTATCCCCTGGATCTACACTTTCCTAGATATAGCCTTCGATGCTAGCAGCAGAGGTTACTTCCTTGCCTGGAACATCTTCAATTACTGCCATAACTTGATCACCTCTTGATTCGGCACATCCCTCGGGGACGCTCAAACTAGACAATTTGTAAAAAAAGGATGAGTTCTTGATTCCTTGATGGGATGACTTTCTCGATACCCTCGCCTCCTTTTCCTTGATCTGTTGATTCATCTTTTCCATGGGCCTGGGAGGTTTTGACTTTGAAAGTTCTCTCAATCTGTTATTGCATTTCTCACCAGAAACTTTCCCTTTTGGCTTTTTCCTCATTGGAAAGGATCAATATCTCCTCCTCGTCATCCAGCAGGGTAGAACCAAGAATGTGGTTGCTAACTTCGGACAATAGAATGTTTGACGGTGGCAGATGAATTCCCTTAGGGGACCCACTTCTTTCCTCTGCCACTCCCCGCATTATGACTAGTCCACCTTGCGTTCCGCCAAGATTGGTGCTCATAGTCGTCACTTCCTTTGAACTTTCTACCTCGAGTGGAAATCTTAAGTTTTTTATTTCCCTCTCGCCTTTTCTGGTCATGGGGATATCTATCTTCAACTCTCCATTTTCAATGAGATTCTGGATTTTGTGTTGCAAGGTCCAACATTCCTCGGTCACATGTCCATGTGAGTTAGAATGGTAGAGACACCTCTTGTTGATATCATATTGCCTTCCTTTGGGATCAGCGGTGGAGCGAGCTCAGTGATCTTTTTATGCGCAACTAACAGTGCTAACAAATTTTCTAACGAGTCCCCCAGAGGCGTGAATACCCTTCTTCATCTATTATCTCCAGCTCTCGATGTCGTAGGGTTTTGGGGGTTCGCAGGTATCTGGAATGTTGTTTGATCTTTCCTCTTTAAGAATTCGCATTCCTCTAGGCGATTTTTCCACTGGCGAGATCTTCTTATAATTTTATCTTTCTAATTTTCCTGCCCTTTCAGCTTGCTTTGCTCTTCTTCAGTCAGGTGGATTATCTTGGAGGGATATAGTCTTACATTCTTTCTAACCTCTTCCTTCTTTGGGTTTCTTAATGATTGAGTGAAAAGCTCTTTTGTAACCTGATGTTGGCGCACTACCAGCTTGGCCAACAGAGTTACTTGATGTTGGATCGTCTCTAATCTTTATCTTACTAACATACACTCCTCCAGATTTTCCCATCCCAGGACATTTATTATGTTTTCTTGGGGGTATTCTTCCATCCTCCCTATGTACTTACAATTTGGCTCCATTTTGACGTATCCTGACCCGATCATGTTCACTCCCTCTGTATTGTACTGCCACAGAAGGCTGGTGTAGACATCTGGTTGGTTAGGTTGTTTGATCATAATATCGTAACTTTCAATCAAATTTTGGATTTTATGCTTTAAGGACTAATAGTTTTGTGTATTATGTCCCAGAGAATCTGAGTGGTAAACACATCTCTCGCTTGGATCATATCTGTTACTCTTTTGATCTAGAGGTGGAGCCAAATCAGTAATTTTCTTATGGTCGATCAATAAGGCCAATACGTTCTCGAGGGAATCGCCTAGTGGAGTAAACACTCTATTTTTCATTCTTTCAAATTTTCTCTGTCTATCCGGGCTTTGGTTGAATGTGGCCTGTTGTTGCTGTGGCAGATCGCTTCCCTTTATCCAGGTAGAGGGACTATTGTCAGGTCTCATAGATTTCCCCTGTGAAACGAAGGATACATCTTCATCGCTCTCCTTGTGTATCGTCTTGGGAGCGCTCGCATAGTTTCCAGACTGTATATGTTCGGCGACTGCTTCCAAGGCTGTGAGGTCTTTGATCTTACCAGACTTCAAACCCGTCTCTACTATTTCCCCATGTTTTATCATTTCGGAGAAGGGTTTGCCTATTCCCGCTAGGACTCTCTCATAGAAAGGGGCTTCTTATATGTCAATAAAAGTAGTCACCATCTCACTTTCATCCATCGGTGGGTTAACTTGGGCTGCCATTCGCCTCCATCACTGTGCATATTCTCTAAACTACTCATTGCTCAGTTTCTTGACTTTGGTAACCTGGTAGCGATCATATGCCATCTAGGATTGGAAACTATACTGGTTGAGGAAAGTGTGGGCCAAATCCTCCCAACCTCGGACTTTGAAATTATCTATTCGGGCATACCAAGTTCGGACTTCACCGATAAGGCTTTTCTGGAATAGCTGCATTCTGAGGTTCTCATCCTCGGCGTAAATTCCAAGTTCACCTATGTAAACTTTTAAGTGAGTATAGGGATCTCCCAATCCATTGTATTTCTCTAACTCTGGGACTTGAAACGTATCCGGGTATCTCGCTTTTGGGAAAATACATAGATCCGAATAATTCATGCTCTCGTGGGATCCTGTCCCTTTCATAGACCGGATAACATTCTCCATTTGCCTAACTTTCTTCCTGATATCTCCAGTTTTTCTGTCTTCTCGGAGGTCTACTATTTCCCATATCGTCTTTTGGACCGAGGCCTCCTTGGCTACTTTGACATCAAGGGGAGAGATAGGTGTGGACATATGGGTATCACCATTCTTTTCTGGTATTTTCATATCTCCTTGCACAGAGGGTTCAGTCTGACTCTTATGCTTAGGTTCCTGAGATACTTTACACTGTTCTCTCAACAGGGTAGTCATCTCAGCAATCTGCTTCTTAAACTCCTCAAATTCCTCTCAAGATACAGGGATGGGTTCTGATGAACTTCCTTCAGCCATTTTGACTGGTGGTGAATGGGCCTTTTTGGCTCGAGTTCTAGGACCAATCTGCACAAAACTAATAGCTAGTTTAGTCTTGATATTGGCAGGTGGTATGGATGCATGATATGTTATGCATCAGTTTAATGGTTTTTTAATCTTTTCCTGCCAAACAAAGGGTTAGTCGACTTGATGATAGGATAAGATGGATGTACAAATGACAGTTCAAGATGTTTGTCATTTACATAGGCGAAAGAGTAAATAGGGCATGAAGAGACACACCGCGCGTTTGGTTTATCAGAGGCTGACCTATCTTAGGGTTACTCTCACGGGCTTTTTGAAATTGGTTCCCAGATCTTTGCAATTTACTTGATGAAAACATCCATCTTTCAATTGGAGCGGATCTGAGTTGTGCCTTTCCTGAGCCTCAAAATGGAAACATCCATAGGAGTCCAGTAATAAACAACCGACGGGATTGCCTCCTAATAGAGGGACCACACAGCATACATTCACGTCCTTACCGCATGCAAAATGATGACAATGTGCGAAGCACTAATATATTGTGCGAGGCACTAATACAAAATGCTTAAAATTTTGAAACATTAATCACACACAAAGATCATTCACAAAAAAATGCACATGCAAAATGAAAATAAAAAAGATTGAACGCGGCTTAAGCCCTCTTTAGTCCCCAGCAGAGTCCCGACCTGTCGACGCTGGGAAAAAATATTTTGGTGTTGTGTCCATCTTTCCTAAGTTTGTGTTGTTTGTTTTACCCTTCCATGATTCATTATGTCTATGGATTAAAGGGTGAGGTTTTAGGAAAGCGATACCGACATAAGTGTCGACGACTTTGAAAAGATTGATTTTATTATTTAATTTTGATGATTGGACCGAATGAGATAGAGCCACCAATTGATATGGTTTAAATGGATGTACCATATCATCCGAGTTTTGAAGGTTTTCGCAATATGGTCCAATATGTGACTTAGTAAGATTGGTCTGAAATCCGAGATTTGTGGAACTCGGGGGCTAGGTTAAGCGGGGGGAAGGTTTTAGGCACCCCCCAACTCCCGTGAAAACACGGTACCTCATCTTATTGATTTCCTATGAATTAAAGTGTGTGTGTGTGTGTGTGTGTGTGTGTGTGTGTGTTTGAAAGCTTATTCTAAGCCTCCTTGTGAGTTAATTTGGAAGTAGTGATGTTCCTCTTTTGCACCTATGTACGACGGGTTTGATTTAGCAAAAGTTCATTTTTAGACAAAATATACATTTCATATGATATTTTGGGAAAAACACAAGGCTTTCAAATCCTTCGCCCGAATAGTAATCGAGGACCTTTGATACTTCCATTGTTGATTTTTAAGTATATGTAATTATTACAAAAGTAGCGTTGTACCTCTTTAACCCTATGCACAAAGGATTTGATTTATATTAAAGTTTATTTTCTAGAACACAATATATATCAATGATGTTTTGAAAACAAAGTTTTTAAATCATTCGTCAAATAGGAATCGAGGTCTTTTAATACTTCCATTTATGATCTAATGTCTATCCCCAAATCACTTTATTGTTATTATGAAAGCTATTTGCTATTTTGATTTGGAAATCTTTTTGGTGAAAATGCATGCTAAAAGCACCAAAAAGGGTCGGGATCATCATCGGGCATGTAAGCCATCTCGATGAATCTAAGCACCCACAACCAAAGTTTTCACTATGACGAGATCTTGAATCCGACTGCTTGGGACTAACCCCTCAAGTTCGTCTTCAAGATCCAAATATTATATATACAATGATTTTTGCGTTATTTAAACATTACATCACAAAAACCAGGTCCATCGTGGGAATCAAGTCGGAATCCAATTATTGGATCTCGACACCGGGATTCCTAGGTGCACATTATTATGCGCAAATATACATGTACAATGTCCTAGACTTGATATTAGATGATTTCTTCAGTTGAAATCACCATGTCAATAAATTTCGGACCCCTTCCGCCTCTAGATATAGATCTAGGGCTATACGAGGTAACCGGGACCAATTTAACACTGGTAAATACGTATATCTACCACGGATCTAATGTGACGCCCCTAAATTCGGGCCACAATGCCTCAAATCCAGTGTGTCACTATCTAACAATAATAACTAAAATCATACAATCACTAGAGGATAATCTAGAATAATATACAATGATTTATTATAATTATTTCCCCAAGTCTCGCAACCTACTGTACTTAATAGATTACATAATAATATCAAATAGAGACTTATTACATAACCCTACTTAAGTTTAAACATAGTTCTTAATCAGTCTTAATAGATTATCATAGTTGCCATAATACAACACCATAATTTCTAAAACAAAAAGGGACTAGCTAGTCGGTAGCCTTGCCCTTCCCCTTGTCGGTGCCCGAAGGTCCACCCTGCTCTGCCTTAACTGAAATGTTTTAGGGAAAGCAAGAATGAGCAACAAGTTTGCTCAGCAAGTAATATAGCAATAAGGGTGAGTAATATAGTTTTCAAATCCCAAAGGGGTATATCAATAAGGATAGTTCAAGTATAATATGAAGTATCGATAGTTCTCAACAACAGTCGCTAAGGACAAAAGGATATCAATAAGATTCAATACTAAATCAATTTAAGATTTCAAAACAATGGATACTGAGCAGTCACTAAGGACTATGAACTTCTACTAGAATTAACAGAAATATACTGATAATCCAATAAAAAAAATAAGTACAACAGGTGATCAGCATAAAGTACCATATATTATGCATAACATTTAATCATACTCAAGTGCGCACAGTCGGTCTCCTGACAAATATAGTTTCCCCTTCAAAAGGGTTGTTCATCTCAGTCAATATAAGACTACGCACCAATTAATTGGTTTGGATCGCTTTTCAAATTCATAATATAAGTCTAGCCGAATCAAATGGCATAGACTGCTCTTTCAAGGTTTATAAGGACAATCATAAGTTCAAAACTCAATATTTAAAGTTCGAAGAATATAAATCGACTTTACCTTTATCCATGAAGTATTTAAGTAATAAAACATGAATCACAATTCCAATAGCTTACTTATACGACAATAATAGCACAAGTTCAATAAATGTTCATTAAGAATAAAGTTCGAGTACTTGCTTACAATATCCATAGAATAAAGTAATGCAAGGTTAGGATACTTGCCTTAAGCATAGTTTACCAAAGTAAAGCTTATCAACACGTCGAATTCCTATCGTAATATATTTACATGTATAGGATATTCGTTAGCTAAGTACATTCGGTACACAAGCTTGCTATGTAAGTTAAATATACACATATGGCACTAACTTAGTCATATAACCCTATACGTATGTCACTACGTATTTATTCATATGTAGCATGAAATCAGATTATAAGACACTATAAACATAGTTCGTAACTGTCGTTTAACATTTGAGGTTTATAAACCTTTTGTCAATTTAATATGGTTTCATTTCTTAGCATGCTCATTGATACTTTGAATAACGTTCTGGACAAGTATTACAAATTAGGACAACCATACAAGTATGTCTCAAGTCCAGATTGTAATCAAACAGGCTCTGGTAATTTTGCATATTGGCGCGACCGCGCTTGGTTTGCACTAAGGAGTGGCGCGGCTACGCTGCTGCTGGTTCAAACCAAGACAGGGTTGCTTCTGTAGAATTTAGGCTTACCTCGATAATGCACTTAGACAATGATTTACGTAAAACGTACATTTCAGGATGCTTATACCTAGGTTTGATCCCCTATCGTCTTTAACATAGTTTGTTATCTATTCTCATTCAATCAAGGCTTTAAGTGTTCAATTAACAACGTCTCTTATGGTTAATCATTATACATATGATATGAGGTCACTAAGCATCATATACATATGTTCAAATTATTTTAGTCATGCATTTCATGTTCCATAGTTCCACTTCTTTGAAACTTGTTCTAAACCATGCTCCACTAGTTTACCATGCATAAGACTAGCTAGGCATCCATGACAATCATGTTTAGAGTCATATGATATCCTATCATGTCAATTATAATTTTTAGAATACTTGTAATGTAGTAATTAACAAAACTAGTTTCCAAACAATTAATGTTTCTTTTGAAAATCTTATGTTAAACCATTCAACAAACAATGTAGCTTCACATATCATATGTCATGCTTTCATATGCATAAATAGATCACATAGGCATGCTCACAAGTTCATGACTCAAGTGTATATAGTTTATCAAGTTCGTATATGAAACTCTAAGTTTCCATTAGAATGCTATCAAAATCATTTAAGCATACAAGGTAAGTCCACACATTCTTTATTATGCTTATATACACACATACTTGACTACATACGCATGTTTGTAATTTTTAGAACTCAAGGTATTCTTAGTTCGTCAAGTTTGTTTGTTTGAAAACTTAAGTTTTATTTAGAGAGTCATCAAAATCAAGCTATGGAATGTGATAATATGCAAGGCCACCTCTGTCAGTATGTTATGGATCAAAATAGGCATATTAGAGTTAAAGTAGCATCCTCATTATTTCAGAAGGCATAAAAAAACTCATCATTTGTTTCTGCACATAGGCGCGGTCGCGCCCTAGTTTGTACTAGGGAGTGGCACGGCCGCGCCACTCTGGTTCCAGCCCAGACAGTTTTCTGCTAGAGCAGAGCTTCAGGCCAACTCAAATTTCTTCATGTAACAATCTTACAAACAGGCACATTACACATATAACAGGTGTATGGACTCTACTAACATACTAACATCATCTAACATATTCAATTCACAAGAATTCATGAACTATCCTATGAATTGACAATTGCTAAACTTCAAAGTATAATTAAAGCATTATACCTTTTTGAGCTTTGAATTGGGTATAGCTTCCTCTCAATTATCAGATTATGCTCTCACTCTTTCTATAGCAACTTAGCAATTAACTTAACAAAATCAAATGAGTAGAGGGGCTTGGTATTTATAGGAGAATTCAAACCCATACAAAGCAATTGCCCCAAAGTTTTAATCAATGGAGGAAAGGAAGAACCAAAGGATTGAGAGAGAGGTTGGTGGAATAGTGTTCAACCACTCTCTCAACCCACAACCCTTGTTATCATCACCATCATTGGCTAGCTAATTGGAGTTGGTGTGTTGAAGTAGCTTAGGCCATTGGCCTTTCACGTGAAAGAGGAGGGAGGGACTCTCAATATGGGACAAGGATATATCTCAGCATTTGCAAGAATGAAATACTATATACTATATGCTTAATACATATATGCTCACTTTGTCTTAAATTCACTTAGGGGTATACATGGACTCTAATGTTACAATAATATCACATGGTAGCAATTTGGGGGTATATATCTATACACATCATATAACCCATATACATCTTTATAATACCTAATACAATTTAATTAGGTATTGTCACACCACATTATCACAACCTCTATTATTATTCCAATTATATTTAATTATTGAAATAATCATTAAATAACAATTATTCATTTACTATAATATTTATGAGGTACACATTTAATGTAGCCACACATCACATATTGACACTTAAGCATTATTTACATAACTCACACAATTCATTAATCTTATTATATAGTTTCCATATAATATAGTCCCTTGTAGTGTCACACTACACTATGTAATGTAGTTTGTTTCAATATTGCACAATGTACACATAACATGTATTCACATGGGTCCATGTAATTCATGTGATTTACTCCCTTTTACCATATAGTCCCTATATTACATAGTTATATCAAAATGTCACATTATACTTTATATTATATAGTTGTAGTTACTATACAATATGTGATTACATAACTTTACACTTAGCAATTATTTGACTAATCATTATATTAATTGTTCATTTACTCTTTAGCCGGTTATCATTCATAACCACAATTAATAACCTTATTATATGGTTAATTATCATATGTATGGCACACAACAAATAATTAAATAAATATAACTCTTATTATATTCATCAATTATTTACTCAATAATATTCTATTACTCATAATAGCAATTAATTAACAATATATTATTAATTAATCATTCACTTATTGATTTTCTCTTTAATTAATTAAATCATCATAATTCTCATCACTGTACCACACAAGGCATTCTTCGAGCTTATCATAAACTTCACATTCTTCTCAATTATTATAAATTCAATTTGAATTAATTGAGTTAACTCATCTCATAACACATAAACAAAATGAATCTTGTACAAGCTCAGGCGAGGATCAAAAAGAGCAGACCGCCTGACTTGTCTCGAAGTGTGGCCTTTGTTACTCGAGCCAGTAAACTCGAAGGGGTGTCTTAACAACTAATGCCCTAAAGTCGTCTAGGTTTAGGAGTCATTGGTCCAAAACTCGTTAAATGGGTAACTCTAAAGAGCCTAAGAAAATGAGACAAAGTTAAGCGAGGAAAGCAGGAAACATTTTTGTAAGATAAAAATCAGATCATCTAAAGTCATAGAAGAGAAACCCCTACTAAGGGTTGCGTTACTCATAGTGCACATGTTATATGATGTTAATTTTGTGAAGAGTAGTGTATAGAACAAAGATGAGGTGTCTATGATAGAGGGAGATAAGTCTTTTGAATCTGATCCTACCCATGAAAAACGACCATTGATGCTTAAAAGTTTTATTGCGATTTCATAACTTGTCAAATGAAAATTTTGATTTCCTTAGGAAAAAATCATTTTCATAATCAATTTCAAGTTTTTAAGCAATAAGATAAAAGCTCAGTGAATACAAGCATTCAATTTCATAAACTTTAACTTCAAATGCTTCATTCATAAGATCATACTAATTTTGACGGCCCGAGCCATCAAGCTTTTGGTGTATTTTGTTATTTGTCCAATGTGCAGGATATTTCTCACTCTGGATGTGGTCAACAAATCGAGTTTCTTTTATAAACCCCAGTAACGACGTGCGAAAGAGCTGGGGCATTTTTCAATTCTAAGAAATGGAAGGGATCTAAGGCGGGATTAAGTCTCTCATCAAAAGCAAAGGGAGAACTCCTGAAAGAAATCAAGGTGACATAAGCTTGTCCCGACAAAAGAAGGGAAAATCTTAAGAGAGTCCTTAACTCGAAAAAAAAATAGATGCTCGATGACAAAAGGTATGGAAAATGAAATCTACATCATCAAACATGTCAACATATGCTAAGTCCTTACAAGTCGAGGCCTCTACACCGAAGTTCAAATCTGGGCAATGAAAGAATGGGCTACATCCTCCAAGACGTCAGCAACACCCTGGTCACCAGCCAAGTCAGTATCAAATCCAGCAGGGTCGCAAGTAAAAAGCTCGCCCCTTTTCATAATCAATGATCAAACCGTTGGGGACAATCCAGCGTAGCATCGGGGAAGGACCCGATGATGTAAGTCATGAAACAGTACTTCAACAAATATATCGGGATATCTTCTAGTAAAGCCATCAAGTGTCTGAACAGTCAGAGGGACCAGCACCAAGTCTAGATTTAGAAAGAAAAATAGCAGCCTCTGCGAGATCCCCACCAAATACGACATATGAAAGGGGAACATCCAAATTTGCTCTGCGAATGATAAGAGAAGCCAAACGGGAGTTGAAGCTGATAGGCCTATCAAAATCCATGCCTGAAAAGAAACTCCAAATCACCTCAGAAAGGGTGAGGTATGGTTCTACATCAATTCAATTAAGCATATACATCAACCTAGGATAAAATAAGATCATCACATCATGTATGGTCTGCATATGTGCAACAAGCGCTATATCAACGCCCATCTCCATTAAAAAATTAAGCATGCATAACCAGTAGATTTAAATATGCATATGCATTAAATACCAAGACTCGAGAAAAATTTTGTTATTGAAAACTACTGTTTGAATAGGCGTCGAGACAGTTCGGTGAGATAAAGCTTTGTAAACTACCATTCGAGTAGGCATCTAGACAGTCCAATGATCAATAGTTGTCAACTACCATCAGGGTAGGCACTGTTGTCAACTACTAGTAGGGCAGGCACCATTGTAAACTACCATCAGGGTAAGCATCATTGTCAACTACCATCAAGGTAGGCACCATTGTCAACTACCAGCAGGGTAGGCACCATTGTAAAATACCAATGTAAACATCGGGGAGATCCGATGATTTTTGAATATCATCCCCAGCAGAAATGTAGAAAACATTTCGGTTTATCTTCATCAAACAAGCATCAGCAATACCGATAAGAATCAAACCGTTGGAGTCAACACTAGCATAGACATAAGCATCACTGATAAAAGTTAATCGTGGTGATCAGCCCCAACACAGGCACCGGTAAAGGTAAGCAATTTGCGATGCGATATGCAATGCGATATGCAATTTGCGATACAATATGCAATTTGCGAAGTGCGAAATACGATTTGCGAAAACATTTTAACATTTATTGCATTGCGATTTGCATCATCAAATATATATCTTGCCATATTTCAAGTGTCTAGTAATATTTGTCATGTTTATTTTATTTCAATACATAAGCATGACAAAGAGGGGCATCTGTTGTAAGAACCATGAATTTCATGAATAAAAAATAAAAATAAAAATAAATTAAATTAATATTGATATAATAAAAAACATTATTCCAATATAAATGTTTATGTGTTATGAGATGAGTATTTCAATTAATTTCAAATTGAATTTATGATAATTAAGAAAATATGGAGAAATTGTGATGAACTCGTAGAATGCCTTGTGTGGCATGAGAATGGAAAATGATGATGATTTAATTAATTTAAGAAGAAATTAATAAGTGAATAATTAATTAATAACATATTGTTAATTTATTGTTATTATGAGTGATAGCATATTAATATACGATAGTAGAGTAATGAATAAATAATTAATTTATATAATAGATCAATGCTTGTTCGATTAATCGCTAAGTGTAAAGTTATGTAAATCACATATTATATAGTAACTACACCTATATAATATAAAGTATAGTGTGATACTTTATTGTGACTATATGATATATAGAAACTATATATTAAGATTTAATGAATTGTGTAACTTACATAATAGTGTTTATATGACAACATGTATATGTGAGTAAATAATGCATATGTGACAATATGTGATGTGTGGCTACATTAAATGTGTACCTCATGAATATTATAATAAACTAAATAAATAATTGTTACTTAATGATTATTTCAATGAATTCATATAATTGAAATAATAGAGTTGTAATGATGTTATATATACATTGTGCAATGTTGAACCAAACTATATTATATCAAGTGTAGTGTGACACCACAAGTGACTATGGAATATGTAAAACTATATAATAAGATATAATGAAACATACGAGTTACATTGATAGTTCACTTTATGAAATATTAAATTAGACTATATAAATAATTGATGTTAATAATTATTTCAATAATTAAACATAATTGAAATATTAAGATTTATGATGATATGGTATGTCACTACCTAATTAAATCATAATTTGGCATAATCAAAATGTACATTGATTATATATTGATGTGTATACATGTACCCCAATTTGCTACCATGTAATATTATTATAACATTAAAACCCATATATGCACCCAATTGGATTTAAACCTAAGTATACATTTATGTGTATTTAACTTAAGTGTATCTAATATGTATATGTATATGTATAATAACCTATAGTATGTAGCATTATTTCATTTCCTACTTGCTAAGTTGCTGAGAAAGAAATTGTCCCAATTTGAGTGGCACCTCTCTTCTCCTTCACCTGAAAGCCAATGGCCTATCCTACTTCTACTCACCAACTCCAATTAGCTTCAATGATAGTGATGATTTTGAGGGGTGTGGTCTCAATAGTGAACCACTAACTCCTCAATTGCCCAACATGCCTTCTCTTCCTCCAATGGTTTGATTTCTTGGACAATGGCTTGACATGGTGTTAGTAAGTTTTCTATAAATTGAGCACTCCCCTTCATTCCTTTGTTTCTAAAAGTTATTGCAAAGTGTTATAGAGAGAGACGTAATTACATTGACAGCAATTCTGTCCACATTAAGCTCAAGAGGTATAAACCTTACCTTGTATTCTTAGTTTCTAGTTCAATGATTCATAGAAATTAGCATAAAATAGTTGAAATTGATATATGATAGGGTGCTAGCATGATATATAGATATGTTATATGTGCAATATGATAGTTAGTAAGATTGTTACATGAAGAAATTTGAGTTGGGCTGAAGCTATGCACCAACAGAAAGCTTCCTGGGTTGGAACATGAGTGGTGCGGCCACGCCACTCCCTAGTACAAACAGGGCGCGGTTGCGCCCTTCTGCAGAACCAGTTGATGGGTTTTTATGCCTTCTAGTGTAGGAAGCATGCTAGTATGAATTCATTATGACTACTTATGTACCTGATATGCTGACATAAGTGACCTTGCACGTAACCACTTACTATAACGACCCAAAAATTCATACAATAATATTCTCCTTCTCGATCGTTAACAATACAACTTTAATCTCTCATTACATCATTATTCGATATTAAAAATCACTAAAAATGCGGAATATTTAAAACTTTTATAACTTTCTTTCTATATTGCCCTGAATCGCAACCTTTACATTACATCTCTTCGATTCAAATCTATATCATGAATCGTTACAATAAAATGACTATACAAAGTCTTTCATAATAAAATAATATCCATCTACATTGGATAACTCTACTTATAACTCAGCGACATATTTCATTCAAAATATTAACTACAATTTGAAATTGAACATAACTAATATTCTTGAACATTGATCTCTATAAATCACTTAACACGTATTTTTACCTTGCATCCTTGACCTACAAAAATGGTTATTTGCAAGAGTGAGCTCGACAGCTCAGCAAGTTCTAACAGTTTTCATGCATCACGTATCACATAATAAACATGCTCAACATAAATCTCATAATAATTAAAGTAACATGGCATACATGCTTTAATTCACATAACAAATATAAAGATTGAGTTCCTTACTCAATCAACATTATTTAACCAAAACAGTGTAGTCATAAATTGACTTTAATATTTTATGATTACAACATGTATAACATATCATGCTCGCTTACAACATATATAACATATCATGCAATTTAAAATAGTTCATCAAATTCACGTAGACAAGTAGGAACCGAAAGACTTGCCTGGCTCGTGGATTACCAATTACCGAAAAACATCTTAATATAATCTGCTTCATGATCCTACATAACGTATCACCATAAGCATCAATTATTAGTCACTTAGCAATGCTTATCAAACGTCTAAGTAAATTCTAATCTACACTTTCTGATTTACACTTCGTAATTCTCTTCCATTCACTCGTTTGACACTCGCTGTCAAAACATATGTATAATTATTACATAGCTAATCTTCATTGTTAGTTAACCAATTAAGATTAACTCATACCTCAATAACTAATAAGTTAATAATTAATCACCACATAATTTAATCACCTCACATAATCATATTATATTTCACATAATTAATCAATTATAATTACATCTTACGTCAATCAAATTACACTTCAAGTTAATCATCATTATATTTACTAACATTCATGTTTTATAACTTAGAACAATATCTATTATCGTCGACTGCACTATACTTGCGTATGTGCATGTCCGACGCCCTCCGATTGCCTCCGAATACGCATCAGTCATAAATATGACCATTTTGACCCTTGCTAACGACCTCAAATCAACAAAGTTAAAAACTAAAAGTTGTAGGTCTACTCGTGCTCGTTCCGGATCATCTTGAATCTCCTCAATCGGAGTTCATATGAAAAAGTTATCGTCATTTTACTAACTGAGGTCAAAATAGTTTTGCATTACAACAACTAAACTACCCCGGACAGCAAGGGTACCGGCTGGGGCGGGTCCCCCAAGGCTTAAACACCCACTGGGGCGGGTCCAAGGGCTGGTGGAGGGGCTGGTTCGCGAACTGGTGGAGAAATAAGCCAATTTGGCTTATTCCGTCACACCGAATTCGAATTTTTCCAACATGACATACATAAAACATGTGACAAACAATATTTTAAACTTATTAACATGCTCATAACATAAAAATTTCATATAAACACATAATCACAACCAAGATTTCATGGAATTCGAAGAAAAACACAATTTTAAGCGTTCTTGACGAAAATTGCTACTACGAATTCATTTTTCACCCAATTCAAGTGATTCCAATTGTAATCACTTCTATTCTTAACATACTAACATAATACTTAATCAATTTTAACAATAACTCATAATCAACATCAATTTTGATAGTTTCAAAAGTAATTTTTTAGAAATTAGTTCACATAAAATCACTATGAACCCCGTTCTTCTTGTTTATCAAAAGTTCATGAATTAAATTGTTAAAATAACCATATAACTCATATATAATCATGTTATATTACATATTACATATAACTTCATGTTTTCATCAATTCTTTTGATAATTTAAGAACTATTTTCAAGATAACTTCAAGATAAAACACTATGAACATGATTTCTTCATGTTTATCCCATCTTTGTGAATTAAAACACTTATACAACTATAAAAATCATATGTCAACATATATATACACATATATATATGTACACACCCCATACATATATCAAAATCAAGAGCTTTCACACCAAGACTTTACAAGAGAACTCTAAAACCATGAAAACATAGAAGAACATAGTTTAAAACTTGTTTTTACAACAATTGATTTCTGAAAATCTTTCATGGTAAACAATTATATATGAATACCACATATACATATAAGATTCATGATTATACAAGTTCATGAAAACCTAATTTGACAAAAACTAAATACAAAACATCTTAATTGAGTATAAGAGTTTGTATGATACCTTTCTAGGTTAAATTAGGAGAAAAGATGGAGATGATGAAAGCTTTTCTTTTGGTTTCTCAAGGTTTCCCTTCTTCTTCTTCTTCTTCTTCTTCTTCTTCCTCTTCTTCTTCTCTGTATTCTCTCTTCTTCTCTTAGACTTAGGCCTTTTAGAAAAACTAACGTACTAACTCTTTTAACTTAATGTATATTGTATATACATATGATATATAACTTATATTACATAATGACTCTATAATAATTATAATAAATACAATTATTACAATTAAAATATAGGTTACAATATTTAGAATTTAAAAAGCCCTAAGGCTTGTTTGGCAAAACAACATTAATTTTAAAAAAAGGTTTTTAGTAGTTAAGGCCTTGTTTGGGTAAAACAGGTTTAAAACAAAAGTAAGGACCTTGTTTGGGATTAGTAGTTAAGGTCTTGTTTGGGAAAACGATTTTAAAAACTCTTTTAATAGATCCTTTAACAAACATTCTTAATGTTATCTTTTAATTAATTAAATCTTAATATTAATTTAATTAATTAAAAGTTTAACATCAATTAATCACATCAAATTATCACATTATAATTACTTACTAATTATAACTTCATGTAATACTTACCACATCACTACATCTAATTTAATTATCTCAATTAAATTAGAACTATAACATAAAATTATTACATATTAATTAAATTAAATATTAAATAATTATTTAATTAATATAATACACTTAATTATATTACTCCATATTAATCACATAATCTCAATAAATAATTCAATTAAAATATTTATTTACTTCAATAAATATTAAAATTAACATTTAAATTCTCTTCACACCAAATCACATATTTCACAATATATAACACATATACACATACTCGTACTTAAACATCTTAAAATAAGAATTTTATTTATTAAATTCTCATTTATTAATTCTTAAAAATCCGGGATGTCACATCCTTCCCTCCTTATAAGGATTCCGTCCTTGGAATCAACGAAACCTCCCTTACTTGGTTTTTGCAAAATCTCTTTCACAATTATCATTGAATAACTTTAACACGTTAACTTAGCAAAAAGTTTTACATATATATATACTTCATTCATTTCTTCAACAACTATTAGGTTTTATTACACAACCTTCAATCAAACATAATCACATATCAAATATTATATATCTTTAACTCGTTCATTCCTTTCTAAGGATCATTACCGAATACTCTACTTGTCGAATTAATATACTACGTAATTCACCATCTATAATTATTCAGGTTATCACATTCACCCCTTCTTCTAAGAATTTCGTCCTCGAAATTTTAGTCTATCAATCTTTATATATCAATCTATTAGAATGGATTTTACGTTAATCTCTATTCACTTGATTAAAGCGTTCTACAACTACTTCTTTCTAAGGGCTATCCTTCTCGCTACATTCATCTTCAGAATAATAAGAATCTTCCACAATTGCTCAATAATTGGGAAGCGATATAAATAACTCATGAATTTAAAAGATTCCAATAATGCTGAGTGGTCGCAAGACCTTGAACTTCTTTCTAAGTTTAATAGTGCTTCGCCCCCGGTACTTCACATTATAAACCGCATCGGTACTCTAGGTGGCCAGCCTATCATACCCCTACGTCAGGCCCAAACGTAGTACATCGTAACGACTATATGCGTTACACTCGGAACTATTGTCTCCGATAACATGTCCCCTTTTATAGGGTTGTTCACCTCAGCTTCTTAACATCTGAATCCGCACCAAAACAATTTGGTTTGGCATAGTTTGACCAAGAACGCTCGAATTCATAAACATCTTTCAATAATTGTCTAACTGAATCAAGTAGCATAGACTTCTAGCAACAATTCGGACATCAATCAAAATATATATATATATATATATATATGTATATATATTTTTAACCAACTCAATAAAATAATATATATTTTTTTTATAGTTTAAGAAAACTAAAAATAATGAGTAAATCTTTCCATAATACCCTGATACCGTACCGTAGAAATGATACGTTGAGGATTTCGTCATTACATGACGTCGTCATACTACATCATACCATAGTGGGCTGACGATCATACGATCACATCCAACACTAGGTTTAGCTGCATTGATAACTTCCTCGATTATTGTTTGTACATCATATCAAATGATGTATAGAAAATATATTTTGAGGAATTTAAAATCATTTTTGTCTAGCTGAAGCAATTAGCATAGACATGTGAATAATAGCACTATTTTTTTTATAAAAAAAAATCCATTGGTTCCATCGTTTGATCCAATATTTTTCAAGAAACCAGAAGTACAACACTAGCACGAAGTCAATAATTTCGAAAATCTAGCAAAGCTAAGAGATTTAGAATATAACAACTTTCTCCATCAATATAACTCTTTACTCCACTATTACTTAATCATTCTATCAATCTTAAATAACCTTAATGCTTTCTATACCATAACCTTTCTATACCCAATATAGTTCATCGAACTTACCATACTTTGGAAGGTCAGGAACTTGCCACAATAATATGAGTTTAGAAACTTGTCCTAGCAATACGTAGTCAAAGAACTGATCAGGGACTGTCCATATGCTTAGGAGTTCAAAAACATACATACGATTATGAGTCACGAACTCACCATAAGTATAAGTTTTAAGAACTCACCTAATCTTAAGATCTTCTAATGTAATCTTAATATCATCTAATCTAATCTCTATTGACTCTAACTGTCAAATATAATATGAGAAAAGAATCACCTCTTCGTCATATATATATATTGATAGCGTGACACCAACCTTCCAATGATTATCAATATGATAAGCCAAGTGTAAGAACAAAACTCTGCCCATACAAAGATTTGTACAACTCAGTCACCACATAAGTCCTCAGTTGAAATCCCACTTAACTCTATCTTCTTCTTAACTTCCTGCTCTATACTCGATACAGACTTATATATCTCATCATTTATAACTCCTCGTGAGTTAATCTCGTACTATCTTATAGTACATTCTCGTTATAGTCTCAAACTATAACTATTCAATCATTACAGATCATCTGTCTTTCAACTTAAAAGATATCACGTCGTGATCTTATTCTATAATCATCTCCCTTATGATTCTTCCTTATCTCATTATCGTTTTGTTTTAAAACTTCTTATCTCTACCTATCATCATGTCATAACATGATTTCATTATGCTTTTAATCTTATAGACTTCGTCTATTCATCGTTATTCGTCATCTAGATCATTAGAGTAAGGCAACTCTTGGTTTTTATCTCTACATCTCTTCAAGATTCTTCTTTGAATCTTCTTGTTTATTAATCAATTCTGGTCCTTTAAGAAATTCTAATTCCATTCCTGTTGCTCAATATTTTATTTGAGTTTCATTCCCTGTTATTCTAATCTTCTTCTTATAACATTTCTAAGACTAAACTCATCCTATACTTCTACGTATGTGAAAAAAATCACCTTTTCATTATACGTAACTAAACTTAACTTCTCATTCTCTAAGGTCATAGCCTAAGGTACTCTTACCTAAGGTATATAACCTACAGCTTTGATACCAACTATAACGACCCCAAAATTCATACAATAATATTCTCCTTCTCGATCGTTAACAATACAACTTTAATCTCTCATTACATCATTATTCGATATTAAAAATCACTAAAAATGCGGAATATTTCAAACTTTTATAAACTTTCTTTCTATATTGCCCTGAATCGCAACCTTTACATTACATCTCTTCAATTCAAATCTATACCATGAATCGTTGCAATAAAATGACTATACAAAGTCTTTCATAATAAAATAATATTCATCTACATTGGATAACTCTACTTATAACTCAGCGACATATTTCATTCAAAACATTAACTATAATTTAAAATTGAACATAACTAATATTCTTGAACATTGATCTCTATAAATCACTTAACACGTATCTTTACCTTGCATCCTTGACCTGCAAAAATGGTTATTTGCAAGAGTGAGCTCGACAGCTCAGCAAGTTCTAACAGTTTTCATGCATCACGTATCACATAATAAATATGCTCAACATAAATCTCATAATAATTAAAGTAACATGGCATACATGCTTTAATTCACATAACAAATATAAAGATTGAGTTCCTTACTCAATCAACATTATTTAACCAAAACAGTGTAGTCATAAACTGACTTTAACATTTTATGATTACAACATGTATAACATACCATGCTCTCTTACAACATATAATTTAAAATAGTTCATCAAATTCACGTAGACAAGTAGGAACCGAAAGACTTGCCTGGCTCGTGGATTACCAATTACCGAAAAACTTCTTAATATAATCTGCTTCATGATCCTACATAACGTATCACCATAAGCATCAATTATTAGTCACTTAGCAACGCTTATCAAACGTCTAAGTAAATTCTAATCTACACTTTCTGATTTACACTTCGTAATTCTCTTCCATTCACTCGTTTGACACTCGCTGTCAAAACATATATATAATTATTACATAGCTTGTAATACCCGTGAATTTTCATATATTATTAAATAAATATATTAATGGAAACGATAATTTATTTGAATATAAATGATTTTGTGTTATGAGAATGATTAATTCAATTATATAAAATTAAATAATTATAATAATTGAGAAATTGATGGGGTTTGCGATAAACTCATTGATAGCCATGTGTGGCACAATATAAGAATGATTATATTAATTTAGGCGAACAATTAATCTATATTATTTGTTAATTGCTATTGTAGAATATTAATTAATTGTTATCATAGAATATTAATTAATTGTTGTGGAATATTAACTGTGATTGATTTATCATATGTGATTATTATTATTGCAATAAATATAATAATAATAATGAGCAACGTGTTTATAAATATAATAAGATTTATATTAAAGTGATAATTAATCATATAAGGGTTAATTAAATTTTTATGGAGATTAACAATTATATTGATTGATTAAGGATGTGTGTATATTACTAATTAATATTTAATAAGATGAGTGATTCTATATGCAAGCATGCGAATTAAATGTGTAACATATATTAGCTAACTATGTATTATGTGAAGTGTAATATGACGCTATTATATGGTAAGGCTTATTGAATTATGGGAGTTACATGATAATAGCCTATGTGACAATATGTATGTAAGTATACATTAAAATAATGTATTATGAATATAAATAATAATTGATGATTATTTATATATGTAATGGAATATATGTGTCAATTTACACTTACTACATTATGTGAATAACATGATTATTGGGATTACATTATAATTCTAATTGTAATCTAAATATATAGTATGAATATAGATATAATAGCCTAAGTGTATGATATATGTATATATGGCCTTAGTATTAATACACTTCATGTTGCAAATGCTGAGATATATGGCTTGTCCATTCCTCATCCTCTCCTACACGTGAAAGCCTATGCCTACTCTCTTCTCTCGAACTCAGCATTCTAGCAAATCATGAGATGGAGAGTGGGCACAACAGTGTTCTTCAACCACTCTACCAACTCTTCCTTAGCTGATATACAAAGCTTCAATCTATTGGTTCAAATTAATGGACAATTACATTGTCTGTGTAAGGATTCTTCTATAAATAGCAGCCATGTTTCTTCGTTTTCAATTTGCTGAGAGTTTGCATAAGTAGTGAGTGAAAGCAATATACATATATCAGTAGGGGAAGTTGGATTAGCAGCAAACTCTATTTGAATCCTAGCAGAGGTATAATCCCTTTTTCTTTGTTCTTCATTTTCATTTTCTGTTTCTGAAGTTTCCTTCAAATTCTTGATTATGCCAAATTGGTTCATGATTGGGTTGTAGAACCCTTATATTGTTGTTATATGAACATACATACATGATGAAACCACTATATAGCTTTCTTGACTTTCATTTCCATTTTTGCTCTGCAATTTCTGTAAAACATCAAATTCGTGAAATTGGTTGGAGTTCATGAAATTGGGAATTGATAAATGGCGATTGACTATTATATAAGCATATATATATGTGTTAGTAAGTTAAAGAAGTCTAATAGCATCTGGGTATGTTGAAATCGATGAAATGGGAAGTTTGGGGACGGTTTTGGCTGCAGCGAACTGAGTCTGCAATGCCGCGCCGCAGCGCCGATGCACAGCGTTAGCTGCGCGCTGCAGCGCCACAACGCGGCAGTACCAGCGTCTCCTACGCCGCAGCGCCACCCGCGCCGCAGCGCCAGATTGTGGTTGCTGTTGCCGCGCCGCAGCGCCGGCCTCTTTGTTCAGTTTTCTGCATTCTGCAACAAAACTGTTATGTACTAATTGGTTGATTTTTGTTTAAACAAGCATGGAAGCATGATTAATATATATATAAACCTAATGAGACAATGTAAGCATGTTTTAGTGTATTAGCATGCATGGTTAACAAAACGACATGAAGCTTGGAAACGAACTTAAAATTTCATAAACAATCATTAACATTATAAAGCATGTTTACATACTGACCTTGCAAGCACGTTAGTACCACCTAGAGACACATGAAGTGCATGTTAGCTTATCTATATTGGTTCCGTAATAAAATATGAACATGTGAACCTAACTAGTGCTCATTCCTAACAAAAATGTAAGTTTGAAGGTGGATATGATCATGTAAATGCTATATAGTCGCTTTGATGTTATGAGCATGTTTAGATAACTTTGAAATATATGAATGAACCCTTAACTTGTGTTTATATAGTTCGTAAGGAAGCATTAACATGTTAGGCCCTATTAGTAAGATTCACTAATAGAAATACAAGCCTTGCACGTGAGCATTAACACGATACGTGGAGATTTAAATTCTGATATTTATGGACACATGTGATAGTACTCTTAGACTCATTCATGTGTCATGCATATATATATACCATGATTGGTTGCCGTGATTAAAGCTTAGCATAAATGAAGCATGTTTTCAAGATAATAACAATGCTAGCTACATATATGCAATACGAGTACTCATGAGCACGTTTAATACAAGTTATGTGAATATCTTATGGGTTTAAAAAGCGAGCATGTTAGACCATATGAGTTCGTGTCCTTGAATGGCTTTAAGTATTAACTTAAGAACCTATACCCACGATTGGATTTGAAAAAGTTATACAAGCATGAAAGTATCCTTTAAATATGAATACATGCTACGTGATACTATAGAATGTTACTTGAACCTGATTTTGACGGTTAACTTAAGGGGATGCCGTAACTTGCTAAAATGAAATATATTTATCATTGATTGCGATCTTATAGGATATGAGAATGTGTTTAAACTCTAAAGGAGGAACGTTAAGGATAGAAATTATATTCTATATAACTGTGTAGCTAGGTAAAACCTAGCTTATGTGTTGATCGTATATTCGAAGATAAAATATGAAGTTTAATTACATGACTAATGAATATCATATATATACGTAACTGTATTACGATAGGAATTCGAAAGTGTTGATTTGCTTTTGTGGATAAACTACGCTAAAGGCAAGTTCTCTTACTTACACTCTTTTAAAGTGCAAGTATCCTAACCGACGCATTTACTTTATGCAAGAAAATCTATGATTGTGCAAGTTTCCTAACTTACACTCATTTACTGTGCAAGTATTCTATCCTTGTATATTGCGAACTAGTTTTCTACTTAATCGGTTGAATTGAATTAGCATACTTGAACTCTTATTTCATTAAAGCTATTATTCATGTTGAACTTAGTATTGTTCTTGAATATTGTGAAAGTGTCTATGTCATTTGATTCGGCTAGACTTATATTATTGGAAAGCAACCCAAACTAATTGATTGGTGCGGGATCTTGTATTTGACTGAGAAGAACAACCTTCTTTGAAGGGAATACATAATTGTCGGAGGACCGACGTGCACACTTGAGTATGATTGATTGTTATGCATAACGAGGGTACTTTAGGCTGATCACCTGCTGTATCTGTTTTTGTTGGATTTTCAGTTTATTACTGTCAATTCTAGTAGAAGTTCATAGTCCTTAATGACTGCTCAGTATTCAATTATTTAAAATCTTGAATTGACGTATTATAGAATCATATTGATATTATTCTGTCCTTAGCGACTGTTATTGAGAACTGTTGATATTCTTGTTATCCTTGAACTATCAAACCTTGTTATACCTTTTCGAGAATTGGGAATCTTATTACTCACCCTTATTATATATTACTTGCTGGGCAATTTGTGCTCATTCTTGCTTTTCCTAAAATATTTCAGTTAAGGCAGAGCATGGCGAACCTTCGGGCGTTGATAAGGGCAAGGGCAAGGCTACCAATTAGCTTGTCTCTTATATGTTTTAAATATTTTAATGTTGTATTAAGATGATGTAGTAAGACTGGTTTTGATTATGTTTAAGCTTAAGTTAGGTTATGTAATAAGTCGTTAATTGATATTATTATGTAATCTATTAAGTACTGTAGGTTGCCAGACTTGGGGGAATAATTATAATAAATCATTATAAATTATTCTAGAATAGATTTTCCGCTGTGATCGTGTGATATTTAGTTATTATTATCGTAATGTATTACCATGAGCACGTGATGAACCGAATTAGAGAGACCAAGTGGCGGTCCTGGAATTTGGGGGCGTCACATAGCTAATCTTCATCGTTAGTTAACCAATTAAGATTAACTCATACCTCAATAACTAATAAGTTAATAATTAATCACCACATAATTTAATCACCTCACATAATCATATTACATTTCACATAATTAATCAATTATAATTATATCTTACGTCAATCAAATTACACTTCAAGTTAAACAACATTATATTTACTAACATTCATGTTTTATAACTTAGAACAACATCTATTATCGTCGACAGCACTATACTTGCGTATGTGCATGTCCGATGACCTCCGATTGCCTCCGAATACGCATCAGTCATAAAGATGACCATTTTGACCCTTGCTAACGACCTCAAATCAAAAAATGTAAAACATAAAAGTTGTAGGTCTACTCGTGCTCGTTCTGGATCATCTTGAATCTCCTCAATCGGAGTTCATATGAAAATGTTATCATCATTTTACTAACTAAGGTCAAAATAGTTTTCCATTACAACAATTAAACTACCCCGGACAGCAAGGGTACCAGCTGGGGCGGGTCCCCCAAGGCTTAAACACCCACTGGAGCGGGTCCAAGGGCTGGTGGAGGGGCTGGTTCGCGAACTGGTGGAGAAATAAGCCAATTTGGCATATTCCGTCACACCGAATTCGAATTTTTCCAACATGACAAACATGAAACATGTGACAAACAATATTTTAAACTTATTAACATGCTCATAACATAAAAATTTCATATAAACACATAATCAACCAAGATTTCATGGAATTCAAAGAAAAACACAATTTTAAGCGTTCTTGACGAAAATTGCTACTACGAATTCATTTTTCACCCAATTCAAGTGATTCCAATTGTAATCACTTCTATTCTTAACATACTAACATAATACTTAATCAATTTTAACAATAACTCATAATCAACATCAATTTTGATAGTTTCAAAAGTAATTTTTTAGAAATTAGTTCACATAAAATCACTATGAACCCCGTTCTTCTTGTTTATCAAAAGTTCATGAATTAAATTGTTAAAATAACCATATAACTCATATATAATCATGTTATATTACATATTACATATAACTTCATGTTTTCATCAATTCTTTTGATAATTTAAGAACTATTTTCAAGATAACTTCAAGATAAAACACTATGAACATGATTTCTTCATGTTTATCCCATCTTTGTGAATTAAAACACTTATACAACTATAAAAATCATATGTCAACATATATATACACATATATATATGTACACACCCCATACATATATCAAAATCAAGAGCTTTCACACCAAGACTTTACAAGAGAACTCTAAAACCATGAAAACATAGAAGAACATAGTTTAAAACTTGTTTTTACAACAATTGATTTCTGAAAATCTTTCATGGTAAACAATTATATATGAATACCACATATACATATAAGATTCATGATTATACAAGTTCATGAAAACCTAATTTGACAAAAACTAAATACAAAACATCTTAATTGAGTATAAGAGTTTGTATGATACCTTTCTAGGTTAAATTAGGAGAAAAGATGGAGATGATGAAAGCTTTTCTTTTGGTTTCTCAAGGTTTCCCTTCTTCTTCTTCTTCTTCTTCTTCTTCTTCCTCTTCTTCTTCTCTGTATTCTCTCTTCTTCTCTTAGACTTAGGCCTTTTAGAAAAACTAACGTACTAACTCTTTTAACTTAATGTATATTGTATATACATATGATATATAACTTATATTACATAATGACTCTATAATAATTATAATAAATACAATTATTACAATTAAAATATAGGTTACAATATTTAGAATTTAAAAAGCCCTAAGGCTTGTTTGGCAAAACAACATTAATTTTAAAAAAAGGTTTTTAGTAGTTAAGGCCTTGTTTGGGTAAAACAGGTTTAAAACAAAAGTAAGGACCTTGTTTGGGATTAGTAGTTAAGGTCTTGTTTGGGAAAACGATTTTAAAAACTCTTTTAATAGATCCTTTAACAAACATTCTTAATGTTATCTTTTAATTAATTAAATCTTAATATTAATTTAATTAATTAAAAGTTTAACATCAATTAATCACATCAAATTATCACATTATAATTACTTACTAATTATAACTTCATGTAATACTTACCACATCACTACATCTAATTTAATTATCTCAATTAAATTAGAACTATAACATAAAATTATTACATATTAATTAAATTAAATATTAAATAATTATTTAATTAATATAATACACTTAATTATATTACTCCATATTAATCACATAATCTCAATAAATAATTCAATTAAAATATTTATTTACTTCAATAAATATTAAAATTAACATTTAAATTCTCTTCACACCAAATCACATATTTCACAATATATAACACATATACACATACTCGTACTTAAACATCTTAAAATAAGAATTTTATTTATTAAATTCTCATTTATTAATTCTTAAAAATCCGGGATGTCACATCCTTCCCTCCTTATAAGGATTCCGTCCTTGGAATCAACGAAACCTCCCTTACTTGGTTTTTGCAAAATCTCTTTCACAATTATCATTGAATAACTTTAACACGTTAACTTAGCAAAAAGTTTTACATATATATATACTTCATTCATTTCTTCAACAACTATTAGGTTTTATTACACAACCTTCAATCAAACATAATCACATATCAAATATTATATATCTTTAACTCGTTCATTCCTTTCTAAGGATCATTACCGAATACTCTACTTGTCGAATTAATATACTACGTAATTCACCATCTATAATTATTCAGGTTATCACATTCACCCCTTCTTCTAAGAATTTCGTCCTCGAAATTTTAGTCTATCAATCTTTATATATCAATCTATTAGAATGGATTTTACGTTAATCTCTATTCACTTGATTAAAGCGTTCTACAACTACTTCTTTCTAAGGGCTATCCTTCTCGCTACATTCATCTTCAGAATAATAAGAATCTTCCACAATTGCTCAATAATTGGGAAGCGATATAAATAACTCATGAATTTAAAAGATTCCAATAATGCTGAGTGGTCGCAAGACCTTGAACTTCTTTCTAAGTTTAATAGTGCTTCGCCCCCGGTACTTCACATTATAAACCGCATCGGTACTCTAGGTGGCCAGCCTATCATACCCCTACGTCAGGCCCAAACGTAGTACATCGTAACGACTATATGCGTTACACTCGGAACTATTGTCTCCGATAACATGTCCCCTTTTATAGGGTTGTTCACCTCAGCTTCTTAACATCTGAATCCGCACCAAAACAATTTGGTTTGGCATAGTTTGACCAAGAACGCTCGAATTCATAAACATCTTTCAATAATTGTCTAACTGAATCAAGTAGCATAGACTTCTAGCAACAATTCGGACATCAATCAAAATATATATATATATATATATATATATATATGTATATATATTTTTAACCAACTCAATAAAATAATATATATTTTTTTTATAGTTTAAGAAAACTAAAAATAATGAGTAAATCTTTCCATAATACCCTGATACCGTACCGTAGAAATGATACGTTGAGGATTTCGTCATTACATGACGTCGTCATACTACATCATACCATAGTGGGCTGACGATCATACGATCACATCCAACACTAGGTTTAGCTGCATTGATAACTTCCTCGATTATTGTTTGTACATCATATCAAATGATGTATAGAAAATATATTTTGAGGAATTTAAAATCATTTTTGTCTAGCTGAAGCAATTAGCATAGACATGTGAATAATAGCACTATTTTTTTTATAAAAAAAAAATCCATTGGTTCCATCGTTTGATCCAATATTTTTCAAGAAACCAGAAGTACAACACTAGCACGAAGTCAATAATTCGAAAATCTAGCAAAGCTAAGAGATTTAGAATATAACAACTTTCTCCATCAATATAACTCTTTACTCCACTATTACTTAATCATTCTATCAATCTTAAATAACCTTAATGCTTTCTATACCATAACCTTTCTATACCCAATATAGTTCATCGAACTTACCATACTTTGGAAGGTCAGGAACTTGCCACAATAATATGAGTTTAGAAACTTGTCCTAGCAATACGTAGTCAAAGAACTGATCAGGGACTGTCCATATGCTTAGGAGTTCAAAAACATACATACGATTATGAGTCACGAACTCACCATAAGTATAAGTTTTAAGAACTCACCTAATCTTAAGATCTTCTAATGTAATCTTAATATCATCTAATCTAATCTCTATTGACTCTAACTGTCAAATATAATATGAGAAAAGAATCACCTCTTCGTCATATATATATATTGATAGCGTGACACCAACCTTCCAATGATTATCAATATGATAAGCCAAGTGTAAGAACAAAACTCTGCCCATACAAAGATTTGTACAACTCAGTCACCACATAAGTCCTCAGTTGAAATCCCACTTAACTCTATCTTCTTCTTAACTTCCTGCTCTATACTCGATACAGACTTATATATCTCATCATTTATAACTCCTCGTGAGTTAATCTCGTACTATCTTATAGTACATTCTCGTTATAGTCTCAAACTATAACTATTCAATCATTACAGATCATCTGTCTTTCAACTTAAAAGATATCACGTCGTGATCTTATTCTATAATCATCTCCCTTATGATTCTTCCTTATCTCATTATCGTTTTGTTTTAAAACTTCTTATCTCTACCTATCATCATGTCATAACATGATTTCATTATGCTTTTAATCTTATAGACTTCGTCTATTCATCGTTATTCGTCATCTAGATCATTAGAGTAAGGCAACTCTTGGTTTTTATCTCTACATCTCTTCAAGATTCTTCTTTGAATCTTCTTGTTTATTAATCAATTCTGGTCCTTTAAGAAATTCTAATTCCATTCCTGTTGCTCAATATTTTATTTGAGTTTCATTCCCTGTTATTCTAATCTTCTTCTTATAACATTTCTAAGACTAAACTCATCCTATACTTCTACGTATGTGAAAAAAATCACCTTTTCATTATACGTAACTAAACTTAACTTCTCATTCTCTAAGGTCATAGCCTAAGGTACTCTTACCTAAGGTATATAACCTACAGCTTTGATACCAACTATAACGACCCCAAAATTCATACAATAATATTCTCCTTCTCGATCGTTAACAATACAACTTTAATCTCTCATTACATCATTATTCGATATTAAAATCACTAAAAATGCGGAATATTTAAAACTTTTATAAACTTTCTTTCTATATTGCCCTGAATCGCAACCTTTACATTACATCTCTTCAATTCAAATCTATACCATGAATCGTTGCAATAAAATGACTATACAAAGTCTTTCATAATAAAATAATATTCATCTACATTGGATAACTCTACTTATAACTCAGCGACATATTTCATTCAAAACATTAACTATAATTTAAAATTGAACATAACTAATATTCTTGAACATTGATCTCTATAAATCACTTAACACGTATCTTTACCTTGCATCCTTGACCTGCAAAAATGGTTATTTGCAAGAGTGAGCTCGACAGCTCAGCAAGTTCTAACAGTTTTCATGCATCACGTATCACATAATAAATATGCTCAACATAAATCTCATAATAATTAAAGTAACATGGCATACATGCTTTAATTCACATAACAAATATAAAGATTGAGTTCCTTACTCAATCAACATTATTTAACCAAAACAGTGTAGTCATAAACTGACTTTAACATTTTATGATTACAACATGTATAACATACCATGCTCGCTTACAACATATATAACATATCATGCAATTTAAAATAGTTCATCAAATTCACGTAGACAAGTAGAAACCGAAAGACTTGCCTGGCTCGTGGATTACCAATTACCGAAAAACTTCTTAATATAATCTGCTTCATGATCCTACATAACGTATCACCATAAGCATCAATTATTAGTCACTTAGCAACGCTTATCAAACGTCTAAGTAAATTCTAATCTACACTTTCTGATTTACACTTCGTAATTCTCTTCCATTCACTCGTTTGACACTCGCTGTCAAAACATATATATAATTATTACATAGCTTGTAATACCCGTGAATTTTCATATATTATTAAATAAATATATTAATGGAAACGATAATTTATTTGAATATAAATGATTTTGTGTTATGAGAATGATTAATTCAATTATATAAAATTAAATAATTATAATAATTGAGAAATTGATGGGGTTTGCGATAAACTCATTGATAGCCATGTGTGGCACAATATAAGAATGATTATATTAATTTAGGCGAACAATTAATCTATATTATTTGTTAATTGCTATTGTAGAATATTAATTAATTGTTATCATAGAATATTAATTAATTGTTGTGGAATATTAACTGTGATTGATTTATCATATGTGATTATTATTATTGCAATAAATATAATAATAATAATGAGCAACGTGTTTATAAATATAATAAGATTTATATTAAAGTGATAATTAATCATATAAGGGTTAATTAAATTTTTATGGAGATTAACAATTATATTGATTGATTAAGGATGTGTGTATATTACTAATTAATATTTAATAAGATGAGTGATTCTATATGCAAGCATGCGAATTAAATGTGTAACATATATTAGCTAACTATGTATTATGTGAAGTGTAATATGACGCTATTATATGGTAAGGCTTATTGAATTATGGGAGTTACATGATAATAGCCTATGTGACAATATGTATGTAAGTATACATTAAAATAATGTATTATGAATATAAATAATAATTGATGATTATTTATATATGTAATGGAATATATGTGTCAATTTACACTTACTACATTATGTGAATAACATGATTATTGGGATTACATTATAATTCTAATTGTAATCTAAATATATAGTATGAATATAGATATAATAGCCTAAGTGTATGATATATGTATATATGGCCTTAGTATTAATACACTTCATGTTGCAAATGCTGAGATATATGGCTTGTCCATTCCTCATCCTCTCCTACACGTGAAAGCCTATGCCTACTCTCTTCTCTCGAACTCAGCATTCTAGCAAATCATGAGATGGAGAGTGGGCACAACAGTGTTCTTCAACCACTCTACCAACTCTTCCTTAGCTGATATACAAAGCTTCAATCTATTGGTTCAAATTAATGGACAATTACATTGTCTGTGTAAGGATTCTTCTATAAATAGCAGCCATGTTTCTTCGTTTTCAATTTGCTGAGAGTTTGCATAAGTAGTGAGTGAAAGCAATATACATATATCAGTAGGGGAAGTTGGATTAGCAGCAAACTCTATTTGAATCCTAGCAGAGGTATAATCCCTTTTTCTTTGTTCTTCATTTTCATTTTCTGTTTCTGAAGTTTCCTTCAAATTCTTGATTATGCCAAATTGGTTCATGATTGGGTTGTAGAACCCTTATATTGTTGTTATATGAACATACATACATGATGAAACCACTATATAGCTTTCTTGACTTTCATTTCCATTTTTGCTCTGCAATTTCTGTAAAACATCAAATTCGTGAAATTGGTTGGAGTTCATGAAATTGGGAATTGATAAATGGCGATTGACTATTATATAAGCATATATATATGTGTTAGTAAGTTAAAGAAGTCTAATAGCATCTGGGTATGTTGAAATCGATGAAATGGGAAGTTTGGGGACGGTTTTGGCTGCAGCGAACTGAGTCTGCAATGCCGCGCCGCAGCGCCGATGCACAGCGTTAGCTGCGCGCTGCAGCGCCACAACGCGGCAGTACCAGCGTCTCCTACGCCGCAGCGCCACCCGCGCCGCAGCGCCAGATTGTGGTTGCTGTTGCCGCGCCGCAGCGCCGGCCTCTTTGTTCAGTTTTCTGCATTCTGCAACAAAACTGTTATGTACTAATTGGTTGATTTTTGTTTAAACAAGCATGGAAGCATGATTAATATATATATATAAACCTAATGAGACAATGTAAGCATGTTTTAGTGTATTAGCATGCATGGTTAACAAAACGACATGAAGCTTGGAAACGAACTTAAAATTTCATAAACAATCATTAACATTATAAAGCATGTTTACATACTGACCTTGCAAGCACGTTAGTACCACCTAGAGACACATGAAGTGCATGTTAGCTTATCTATATTGGTTCCGTAATAAAATATGAACATGTGAACCTAACTAGTGCTCATTCCTAACAAAAATGTAAGTTTGAAGGTGGATATGATCATGTAAATGCTATATAGTCGCTTTGATGTTATGAGCATGTTTAGATAACTTTGAAATATATGAATGAACCCTTAACTTGTGTTTATATAGTTCGTAAGGAAGCATTAACATGTTAGGCCCTATTAGTAAGATTCACTAATAGAAATACAAGCCTTGCACGTGAGCATTAACACGATACGTGGAGATTTAAATTCTGATATTTATGGACACATGTGATAGTACTCTTAGACTCATTCAT